>QOCX01001149.1:0-12277 GCA_005959815.1 Sarcophaga bullata | reverse complement strand
AAACAACAAGCGAATGGTAAATGAACAACAGCAACTGCATATTTAATTTCCTTTATACATGTCTATTCGTTACATCAGTCCACTCTTCTTTCCATCATATTGTTTTATTTTTAATTCTAATGCATTGACTACGTGCACATATATACATACATACGTTTGTTTAAATTGGTAAATCGACAGGTGTACAAACTACATTTTAGCAGTTGAGAAGAAATATTTAGTAAGTCAAGTTAGTTTAAGTAAGTTTAGGTTAAATAGCTTTTCGCATTTACTTCCAGCATCATCATCAGTAATATTAGTAAATTTCATAGAAGTATGAACTTAAATGCAATGGATAAAAGGCATTCAAAGGAACGTATTACATCATAAACTTGCTTAATCTATTAATTTGTTATTTTTTAGGTTGTATAAAAAGTATGTCACGCTAAATTGTTTTTCTATTAAAACCTATACTGTACTATACGTAAAGTTTTTTGACATTATCATTAAGAACTTTAATTTTAATTGGTTATTACAACCCTTGAGTCAGTATTACCATGTAGCTGCTCACATCACTTATATTGTGTATGTTAATTTTATTCAAAAGTGGCTGGACACCTATAGTTTAAAGTCGAGTTCGAACGACAGGTTGTGAGAGTAAGTTGCCGAAGAAATATTTTTTCATATCGTTACGGAAATGGAAATGGTGTAACATTGTTTAACATTAAAAGCTACAAAAACAAACCAACGGACTTGTTTGCTTGATTAACAAATAAACAAAAATGAAACAACAACATCAGTATCACGAAAAAGGGATAAACAAGTAAATTAATAAGCAACAACAACACTGCAGGGACAAACGTGAACAACCTACACCAACAACAACCTTCGCTTATGAGAACATTAATCAGACTGTTTACGTCGCTATATAAAAGGCAAGACAAGGCATGCAAAGCAGCGTTGCCAGTAATTTTTGTCGAAAAACTTTATTTCTGGGAAAAAACCTTGTTTTTACAACAAAAATCTTGTTTTCTACAAAAATATCAATATTTCTAAAGGAAACACCGGTGCCCTCTGTTGGTGTTTCTTTGCTACTTTTTTTTTATTGAATTTATTGAAAAAATTTAAAATTGAAATTTGTCGAAAAAAACTTGTTTTGTTAGGAAACAACTTCAATGAAAAGTCTATCGCATCTCCAAAAACTTGGAAAAAGGTAAAACTTGGCAAATGGCAACGCTGATGCAAACTCGGAGTAGAAGTTCAGTCAGTCTTATGTTAAGACGCGTTGCGTGTGAAATAAACCAATCTTGGTTTATAGATTTCCATTACAAAGGTCTACAGAACAATTGTGTAGTAAATTTTACTGTTAATCGCAAAGCACATAAACAAAGGAATAACAAATAAAGCAATTGTTGTTAGAACCAGTTGTGAACAGTGGCACACAAAAATTGTGCGATTATAAAATTAATAAAATTAATAATAAATTTAATTAAAACTTAACACAAATTTATTTTTATTTTTATTTGCAACCTATGAGCTCATATTTCAAACGTTTTTAAAAGGTAAAATCGTAACGATATTTTGTTTTGTTCGAAATGTCTGGCCTGGAGACTTTTACATGAAGCAGTAAAAAGTGCCTACTCTCCAAAAATAAAGGAGTTAATAATAACAAAAAGGACTTAGCCGAGAGAAAAACAAGGGGTGGACGATTCTCATTGGGTATATGATCTCATCTATCGGCATTATATATATATATCCGCCTTAACTTCTTTCAGTCCATTGATTTGAGATGAGTTAAGTTTGATATAGAATCCTTCATAACACCCTCCACAAAAGTGTTCCATCGTTTTGATGTCCTCGCTGCATAAGGAAGACCCAGAGCATCTTTTTAATTTTTTCCAGATTTTCCGTTGTTTCACAATATCTCTGCCACTTTTGCAACACGGTTTTCAACGCGCTAAAAGACACTTTTATCCAAGTTTACGAAATTGATTAACTCTGTTAACTAGATTATTCACTCTTTCAGGACTAGATACATGTATAGTGAGCACTGTGCTCTTCCTGTTAATCGGCCTTTTACTATCCAGACCAGTTTTTGATTTCTTGTAATTGCTATTGACGTGTTTGCTATTTTACTATTGGTAAAAATATTTAAATCTCTTGTGTTAAGTTTGTCAAGTTTGTATTGGCCCAGATCATACACTTGGTAAACCGTATTGTGGTGTGGTAATCGAAGGCATAGTTTGGTACTGGTTCTCTTATATAGAACTTAAACCCATTTAATTTTTATGTTTATATCCATGATTGGTCCAAAAAAGTCAATCGAGTATCAGGTAAGGCGATTGATATGTTAGGCGTCCTGTCGGATAATTCTGTATTAATTAAGTATCCTTTCAATTTCCAAAATCCATTCTTTCATAGCTTGTAGATATTACACTGTAAGATCTGCTTCAAGTCTCACACGTATCTCAAGCGGTTGGACAAAAGATATTATTCTTCTTCGCTCCGCTTAGTCCTAACAAGTAGATTCTTTGAAACTTTCGAATTATTCTAATATTACATTTCTTATCTATCAGTATACACCATGCCAATGAAGTATACCATTTCATCTACAATGACTGATTTTAATTGTTATTCTAATGTCATTTTTTTTCCTCGAACTTAGCTAACTAAAGCTTTTTTATCTTTTTACGTTTCTGTCTTTAAAGTTAACTTACCCACAGCTGTTTGATTATGTTTTGATTATAAAGTGGGTAGTGTGCTACACTATTCGCATTAGCGTTGTGGGTTCGATTCCCACCAGAAACTCTGGTTTGCAACACTTCATCGAGCATAAGATCGAAGTTACTCAACTCGTAAATACTTAAATATAATTTGTAATTATATTGTAATAAATAAATATATAAAGTAAAAAATAATTATTGTATTGTGATTTCATAAAAGTAAAAAAATAATTATTGTATTGTGAGGTCATAATTCTTATAAATTTCTTCGAATTTTCTACCAAAGATAACAGGTTTTAAATGATTATTCGTTAAAGAACAATTATTTTCTCAAATTATTAATGAATAAATGAAATCAGCAGAAGCTAATATTTTTGTATTTGAAAGTCATAATATATTTTCAATTATAAGTTTGTTTTTTTTATTCATCAAACCAATTGAACTATCGCCAATTTATCTCAAAGAAAAACTCAAATCTTCAATTAACTAATTAACAATTATGAAATTAATTGAAAGCTGAAATATTTGAATTTATATGAATGTTACATGAGTTCATTTTTGTTCATTAAGTTAAGTTATATATTCGATAAATTTAACCACTTCGTTTGGGATTCTATAATTTCTCTGAGTTATTTAGTATATATCTTCGAGTGATTTTATGTTAGAGGAATCTGTACTGCTGCCAAGGAAAGCTGTTAATATTGGCGGAAATATCTGGGGATGATTACCAATATGAGTAGGAACCATAGATGTAAATCAATCTGGATGGGAGTCCAACCTCGAAATTTCATTGTTGCTTAATTTTTTCTGAGTGGTGGTCTTTAGTTACATCACATTTATCGGTTCCGTGTAAGTTCATGCAACAAACGTGTTGACAGTTAAGGCATTAGGATCTGATCATNTGAGTAGGAACCATAGATGTAAATCAATCTGGATGGGAGTCCAACCTCGAAATTTCATTGTTGCTGATCATATAAGTAATTAACTTAATTTCAGTTAGACTAGATTTCACCTGTTAATTATTTTCATCTCCACAATTCTCTAAAATTTTTACCTAACTTGAAAAAATAGTCAAATGTATTTTTAAATCAATCAATTAAAAAGGGCTTAAAGTTGACCATTATTATTGGCACCTGCTGAAAACTGGTATTATTAACCAGGGTAACAAAGTGAAAATGTCTTCAATATAATCGACAATAGTGTTGCCGATATCAATTTAAAAACAATGGAACCGTATAATGGAAGATGCCTATTACACCACAAATGTATCATTTCAGAACTGGGCAAATGCTGAAGCTATTAGGACAAAGCAATAGCCATCTTTTTGCGGTAAACCTAATAGCTGGAGTGCATTAACCACCGCAGTTGGTGTTCAGAATGCTGAAACCACTATAATTTTCACATTCCCTGGAATTTGTTTAGACAGGATATGTTTCGTTGATATTCTATTTGCATGGCTGTCGACAACGTTTTATCAATAACACATTGAGATGTTCAACAAGTACATTGACTTTCCACTAAATTGAATTGAATTGAATATGGACAAATGGTAACAGATATTTTAAAATAACAGTTATTTTTAAATTTATTCAACCCAACGTAGCAAACGACCAAGTCTTAATTTTGCAAAAGAAGGAATTATTTAGCATAAAGCTTATAGAACTTCAGGACGTCTTTTCCATTATTTATGAAAGACGTAGTTAAACTTCCAAAAACTAAGCTATACCATAATTTTACATTTAAGTTTTTATAGATCTTAAAATTTAAAATTTTAAAAAGTAACGATAAATGTCGTGACTTTGTTAACCTTTTAAAAACGTTTGAAATATGAGCTCGTAGATTGCAAATAAAAATAGAAATACATTTTTGTTCAGTTTTAATTAAATTTTTATTATACGCACAATTTTGTGTGCCACTGTTCACAACTGGTTCTAACAACAATTGCTTTGTTATTCCTTTGTTTATGCCCTTTGCGATAAACAATAACAATTATTACACAATTGTTCTGTAGACCTTTGTAATGGAGATCTTTAAACCACGATTGGTTTATTTCACACGCAACGCGTCTTCACACAAGACAGATTGAACTTTTTCTCTGACTCTGCATGGTTTGTCCTGCCTTTTATATAGCGACGTAAATAGTCTGATGAAAATTCTCGTAGGCGAAGGTTCGGGTCTTCGCATGCTCGAGAATTCTATGAATGTAAACATGTAAACTTGTTGTTTACATTCATGCATGCTTACTTGTTGTTGCTTATTGGTTTACTTATTTATGTTCGTCCTTGAACTGTTGTTGTTGCTTGTTGGTTTACTTGTTTATCCCTTTTTCGTTATAGTGATGTTGTTGCTATATTTTTGTTTATTTGTTAATCATGAAAATAAGTCCGTTGTTTTGTTTTTGTAGCTCGTGTTTAACATTTTAATGCTAAATGATGTTACACCATTTCCATTTTCATAACAATATAAAATTTCTTATATAATTTATAAAGCCGAAAGTCCATACCATGCGTTTAATACGTCTTGCATTACATGCGTTCCTCCCATCTGAAACGCTTCTTATTGCAAGTTACTCACAATGCGTTATGTGCGACAGATTTTTGTTCTGATCAGCTGTTATGGTAAATAATTAGCAACCAAAAGCAGTTTTTGGAAAAATGGAAAATCGAATTTTAAAAGAATTTATGTTATTACTTACATGTTTATGAATTTATAAATATGATATTTTGTACTGCTAAAGCCTACAAAAGCTTCAAAAGATCACAAGACGAGTGTTTTCAATTAATCTATCATCCATTACTCTTGTTTACAAATTAATTAATTCAAAAGAGATGATACTCAGTACGTAAAAACAATCGATAACTAGTATACAAATGTTGTTCATGAAAGAAATGTGTTAAAAAATGTATTTTAATCTATTTTACACTTAAATTAAAGTAAACTTTATTATAAAATATGTTCTTTTTAATATTTTTAGAATGCAAAAAAGAACAGATGAAAACAGTATTGCACTATACAAACATATTTATCGATACCATTGACAATAGAAAATAAATTGTCATCCATAAGTTTAAAAAACTGCTGGCTTTTTTCAGCAATGCATGAGACGCATAGAAAAGTATAAATTAAACCTACTCTATGCGTTCTATGCAACTATGCATTTTATACGTTTTCCTCTGTAATTACACAAACAATTACACTGATTCTACGTTTTTGTCATACGCATGTAGCGCAAGGCTTAATGATAAATAAGTAAATATTGGACCGATTCTGATCTATAGATGGCCAGTAAGTTTTCACAAAACTTAAACAAAGTCAAAAAAACTTTTAATTATTCAAAACGAAATTAATAAACTAATACATTTTTCTTTTACTGCCTTACTATACAATAATAATGAAGAAAAGATGCACACATTTGTCAACGATCTGTCGTTTCAAAAATGATGAAAACTACAGATTTTCAATTTAAAACAATAAGGAGGTTCTTAATACCAATGGCGTGTGTTTTAAAAAAGTATTCAAATTATTAATAAGAGACACAAATTGTGCCTTCTTGCTTTACATACATACATAATTGCCCATTACAACCCTTTAGTCAGGATTACGACCTAGTTTCTCACACCACTTATGTTGTGCGAGTTAATTTTATACATAAATGACGGGACCTACAGTTTAAAGTCGACTCCGAACAACAGTTTTTTGAGAAACTTTTCATGGCAATTTTATTTACTCTTAGAGTTTTTGCCAGAAATCAGCTGAAAGGAAGTCGCCGGAGAAATATTTTTTCATATTTCATTTTTGATGTCTGACCGGGATATCCTTTGCTTTAAGGAATTTTAAATAAAGTCATATTTAGTTAACTAGAATTATTAATCGTATAAGATTCAAGGTACTTTTACGATATATAATTTGTTAATAAAGTAAATAAATTACTACTCATTGAAATTAGAGTGGCCTTAAGAAAATATAAAATATAAAAATGGTTTTTTTTTTTAAATAAAGTTTTATTTTCAAGACATTTAGGCTACTGGTTTCATTCACAGCAATTGTGAATTGTTAAACACAAACTAACATTTTGCAAGTGCTAGTTATTTTTAAAACATTAATTTTATATTGTATAAATTGCTGTTATTCTACAATTTATTTTTAACACATTCATTTTTAGTATTTTTAAAAAAGATATGCATATTTACAGATTACTTTGAAAACCCTAGTGAATGAAATTCATTGTTAAAGGAATCAAACCGATCTTATAGAAGGAATAAGATAATATCATATTTTATTTCGAAATAAAACTCTTGTCATAAAGCTATATGTGCCGGCGTATCTAGTCGTGCACAGCAATTCTTTCAAACGCATGCAGTAATAAAAATAAAATCGTTATGTAGCTGTCCAATTTGGCTTTTTGGCAATCGTATATTAACGAAGAAAAATGGAAATGATTTTAAAATATAAAACTTTTATTTTATGAAATGAAATAAGCGACGTTATCTAAATTTCTTATTGGTTTAATTTTTTTTTTTTAAATATATATTTTATTAATGGAAATATTCTTGAGTCTTCTTTATATAGTAAACCAATCATATATACATACATACATACATACATAGATACATACTTATATATTAAAATATTAAAGTAACAAATTGTTTTCCCTGCTATTGAAAAAAATATATTCGAAAAGTTGTTTGTATTTTCATTTATACAAATTACTAGAACTTTTGAAATGTTGCCAACTATTGCTTTAATGGATGCTTATACCTTAAAATACAATACAAACAAAAATTTTTCGTATGTGTGTGTATTTTTATTTTATCTATATACATTCATATTATTTCAATGGGACACAAATCTATATCACACTATACACGGAGCAAGACAACGTTTGTAATAATTTTATTTATTTTCTAGAGAAAGAAAAATTATAGTGTGATAAAGATCGAATAAATTTTCTAATGGTTCAATAGAAAAATTTTGTTTTGAAAAAGTCACGTGTATGAGTTCAACAAGTGTTTAATAAATAAAAAATCAAATAAAATTGTCATTTCATGATCATCATGATTGGAATTTAAAGTGTGGGCGTTCGGTTCGTACATTTGCCGGTCTAGACCAAAAGACTTCATGCATAAATTTTTATTATGGAGAACATAATTCTTTAATAAATCATTGGTGGCATGTAATCAATAATAATATCAGTTTTAATTAAGAATATCTTTATTAACTCAAATTACAAATTAATAAAAACTTGTAAATAAATATTGTATGTATATAAAAATTATTTATTCAGCAAGATTTTCTAAGTCATAATAGTCATTTTCTGTGATGATGACACGCGCGAATAACATCTAAACCATAAACATAAATTGTCGTGTCCCTTTCTCTATTGTACTGTCAATGTAAACGATGTAGTGCCACAAAATATCTTGATATTCATACTTAAAGACATCAATGACGCAAAATTAAGAGAAATTGAACTGTAACTATTCAAAGTATATTGGCTAGTTGCAATAAAATTTTAGATGAGGTTAGCTGTAAACCTTCAGTGAATAATTCACTACAAATAAGACTTTACTCAAGATTGCAGCTGAACTATTGAGGAACTAGAATTCAAAGAAGATAATGGAATACCGCGGACACATTCTCCTCACTATATATAAAGTGTTTCTGATGGCATGGGTAAGAAGGTAGAAGTGTTTTAAGACTCCTTTACAGTATGCCCGAGGTATAAATTAAATGGTATGCCAGTATTGTTTTCCAACACTATCGGACAATATTTTGTCGAATGTCTGAAAAACGTCATAGAGAAGGGAGACAAAACACTTCTTCTCTTCAAATGCTCTTCTTAAATTTGCACCAATAGCAGTTGTCAAATACTAGATGGTATATTTCTGAATTTAATTTAATAGTCTGGAATACTTCTGCGCCTATTACACTATGCGACAAAAAAAAATGAAATACAGAACTCAAAAATATATTTTTTATATTTCTTGAACCCTCCAAAATTGTTTTATTTGACAAAAACTGTTTTTTTTTCGCACAAATTTATTGATTACACAAACATATTTTAACAAATGTCACAAATTTAAGCTTTCTTAGAAAGGGGAGGAATGGGTCTTTGAAACGGCATATATATATACAATATTCGACTTAATATTCTATTAGGTTTGATGACATAAACTTAGCAAATGCGAATTTTTTCATATTTTTTATCAATTTTGTCCATTCATAGTCGAAAACTTTAATTAAAAAATATAAAATAAATGATGACATTTTAAAGTGCATTCTATCGTGAAGAGATTGACACTTTGTTTGATAAAATCGAACAAAAATTACCGTAGTTGTTATTTAAAGAGTACAACAGTCGTGTTATATTTTTCATATATATTTTTTTTTCAAATGGACTTTCAGTTTAAAAGTTTTCAGAATTTTTATGACTCTTGATTGTTTATTGGAAAATGTATCAATTTTACGTTTGAGCGACCATCAGAAGTTGGCCGATGTTTGCGCAAAGTGAAATAATAATATTTGCAAAAAACACAAATATTACCTGACTCCTGGTAGTCGCTCAAACATGAAATTGACACTTTTTGTGGTAAACAATCAAGATTCTTTAAAAATTCTGAAAATTTTTAACTTAAAGTTCATTTGATAAAATAACATATAAAAAATATGGCTCAGCTGTTATGCTCTTTAAATAAGAACTACTGTAATTTTTGTCCGATTTTATCATACGAAGTGTCAAGAGAATGCACTTTAAAAATGTCACCACTTGTTTTATAATTTTTAATTTAATTTTGTAATTAAGAATGGTCAAACTTGAAAAATAAGAAAAAAAATAATATTTTCCAAGTTTACACAATCAAAACTCATGACCTATAGGTTTGAACAAAATGTTTATGTATATTGTTTTAAAGGCTAAACTCTCTCCTTTCTAAAAAAAACTTTGGATTTTTGAAATAGGTTTAAACATATTTGAGTAATCAATAATTTTGCGTGAAAAGATAAAAAACAGTTTTTGTGAAATAAAACAAGTTTGGACGGTTCGAGAAAAGCAAAAAAGAATATTTTTGAGTTCTACTCAACCTAGTGAACAACTTAGACTATGTAGTTACTCGGGTGTATTTTCACTGTCGCACCGTGATATTAATAGGAATTTATGAAATTTATTTACGCTCTTGGTAACATACTTGTAAACCTGCAAGATTTGATTTTCGTATACTCCTTGTCGGTTTAAACATGATTTGAATACAGCAACTTTCGACTTCTATGGGTACTATTCAAGACGTAAAATTGCATTGAAAATAAAAAGCTGTTCTGAACATCCCTGGAAATATCTTATTGCTAATTTTACGAATTCCAATCAATTCTAAACATAGGCTGTATCAATCATATATAGCACATCAGTTACACTATCGCAAAAGTGTGGAATGAAGGTTGTTTTTAAGTACTCTAATAAGAGACCTCCTCCATATCATTTTCAGCAAATCAGCGATGAAGTCCCATAAGCATTCTAAATATTTTGTAAGATATGGGTTTCGAAATTCCGGAGATACTTTAACATTATTAAGCCCGAATTTATCTTTTTTGTAAACAATTTTTCAACATCTGCAGAAAAATTCCCATCTGCGATTTGATGAAAATGGCACAATATTCACCAATTAAACAGATAGACTCGAAACTCCAGAAACCAGAAACATCATAAAGCCAAGCACATCCCTACTCTCGAGTTCATAACATAGGACCATTTTACCTATCTAACTACTTAAGCTTTTATAGACGCATCTTTCAATGGGGTAATGCTCGTGGGTCCCATCTTGGGTTCGGAATATTTCATTCTAGGCCCAAAAACTCTCCTTTATGTCCCCAGTTCCATTTTATATACCACATAATAGTAACTCCACTGGTGCTGTCCAGGGGGCATTTAAGGACAGACCTATCAGCTATCGATTATTGATTTTAAATTATGTTTACCATTTTCCTAACCACAATCACCAAATCTCTGGTCTTCAGTACCATGTGCAGCGGACTTAAATTCAACCAACGGGTTAGGTTTATATGTCCCCTGTAGTACACACGCTACCTTGTTGAACTCCATTTGAGTTGTTTTCAGATTTTCTTTGCCTGCCCAGACAATGTCCTTATACCAATATTGGCCTGGCTATCATGGTATGCACCCAGTGCATAATTCCTGGGTTATATCTCCAGGATTTTTCTGCAACCACTTTTGAATGGTTCTCACTATATCTACAAAAACTGTCTCAGTAGATCTGCCCTAAAAGCGTGTTGCTTTTTTAAGTATGTCCACAACTTTCTTACCGACTTATCATTTTATAATATTGTTTTTTTCTAACACGATGTGCACAATTAAGAAAGAAAAACATAAAGAGAGAGTGTGCGAAAGAGAGCAATGAACAAGTAATAAGTCAATTAAGCACAAGTCAATTAAAAGCTCAAAGTGAACTGAGTGATGTTGCTTTGTTTACAACTTATAATGGCGCTTTTTCCTAGCAGAAAAACAGGAATTTGCTTGAGTTTGTATATGTATGCGAGTAATTTTACTTCATAAGTTCGAGAGGGTAACAAGATAAATACAGTATACACTAGTGGTAAAAACAAAAGCAAGTAACTTTGACATTTCCATAGGTATCAGGTAAAAACAAACCTGAAAATTTTTTAAAGATAACTATTTAAAATCTTTAAGGTCTTACTGATTTATTAAAAAAAAAATAATTACTGTTCGAAGAGAATAAAAGAAAAAATGAAATGTTTCAAATTTAGGTGGGAAAACCTTAAGCAACTCATTTAAAATTTGTTTTAATTTCTTAAATATCTTAACAAATATTGGAATATCCTATAATTTAAAGAACATCAGCTTATCTGGGAGGCATTGGAGCTATCAATTTATCACTTTCGATTACCAAAATTTTCTGTTCTCTCTTTACGATTTTTATGGTTGTTTTGTAACTTTACTGGAGCTTAAAAAAATTAAATGAGTGGACATTGAGGAAATGTTTGAAAAAAAAAACAGCAAATTTTTATTCGATCTAATATGACCATAAAATATTTTAAGGGTGCAAACAAAATTTGAGAAATAAAATTTGCTTGTTTGAAAACAAAAATCTAATGTGACTATAATGTATGCATGTATATACTGAGTATGGTATATAATGTGCTCCATCTATTTCAAATATTTTCTGCTTTTTTAAGCGCTATTAAATATTTGATCTACCAAAGATCATGTAAAAACAAATAAGCAACTATTGCAAGCAGTGTTGCTATAAAAAATTATAATATTTTTTCATAAAACTCACCACAACGGAAAATTGTTTACATTTAACTGACAAAAGTTCTGAGCGTAAATAATATTGCCTTAAAAATTTCTCAAAAATCACTCTTCGGAATATGACTTACAAACTGTATGGTCCCACTACTCATACTAGGGTCGTAATCCTGACTGCCAATTTATATATGTATGAAAGTATCTTACATTTTGAATTAAAATTTTTTATTTTTGGGAAATGTTCATTAATTATTTATATACTTTTTTTTTTGGTCTTTTTTAGCTGAATTCTCTTCTT
>QOCX01001148.1:0-14758 GCA_005959815.1 Sarcophaga bullata | reverse complement strand
TGCAATTGCATTGTGGCCCGAGTCTTTACACCAGACAGATGAACTATAAAGCATCATTACCGGTTCAAATATTGTATCCATCTTTTACTTTTGGAATGTTTACAGGAGCTTCCGGACTTTTTCGAGGATGTAAGGTTGCCCATAAGACTTTGGAATTGAGGACAACTCCCAGATATTTGACCGCAAGAGCTAACTGAGTTAAATTCGCTACTGTGTGGGCTTTTATATTTTGTAGTGAAAAGTCACAGACTGTTTTCTCATCTCCCTTTAAGGGATTTCGAAAATAATATTGAACAGTTGCGAGTAACAGGGGTAGATCATCCACATAAGCTACCATTTAAAGCCACTTTTCACGAGTTTCGTAAGTAGAAACTATATTTCTTAATGAACAGCTCCAATACCACTTTCACCACTCCCCATAAGGAAATGGTTCCCCCATTAGCAAGTCTTCACCTAATCTTGACGTTATCCATGGATGATTATATTAATATCATATTCAAAAGATCACCAACAAAGAGGATGACACAATAGTTAATCCAAATTTCTCTTAAAAAACCCCAACAACAAAAGGTGGTCTGATGTTATTAAAAGCATCCTCAATGTTAACGGAGGAACGAATTGAAAACGACACTTTTTTTTTGGAATTTTTTGCATTCGAACATAATTTTTTATGTAGTATGTGCATACATACAAACATATATGCAGCATACATATATATATGCTACATACATGCATATATGCTACATACATACATATATGTTACAAAGAGTTAAATTCTCGCATTTTTTGGTTCGTTTTTATTGTTAACAAACAAATTTCATAAAAAATGTTTCTTAATTACTTTTTTCATTGTTGTCTTAAAGTGAAATTGTGCTCTTTTCGGTTAAATAGATTGTTTCTGAACTGTAAGAAATGCTTTAATTTGAATATTTTTTTTTGTACTTTTATAGAGTATAGAACTGTCACAAACATTTCCCCCATATTTATATTAATTTTTTGCTTTGGTTCTTCGCTTTCTTCTATCATTACACTAATTTAGTAAAGAGAGATGGTTATCTCAATTCATAGTCTAATTCGACATCGCAATTAATTCATTGTTGTGATAGATATTGTATAAATTCTGCTAAATTTCTGCATTTCTTAGTGCTTTAAATACAACTTTTTGAAACTGTTTAAAAATCATTAACAGAACTATTTCATATCCACATGTATGAGTATATAGGCATATAAAAAATAATATAAAAAAATAATTTTAAAGAATGCAAGAAAATTAAACAAAAAATACTAATTTTGAAACTAATTGTTTCGCAGTACAGATACAAAATATTTAAAATAGTAAACATTTGATGATTCTAAATGGTTTCAAATAAAAAAAAATCTAATAATCATATTTACACATACATACACTACAAACTTTAAAATTGTGTGTAAGGATACAAATGTGAATGTATAAATACGTGAATCAAACAAATAATTCAGCATAGAATTTCAGTTTTTTATAAAAACATTTTCTTATTGCTTTTTTTATTCTGCTGCACGGAGGTAAACTGGTACAGAGAATACACAAAAACATGTATACGTTTCTAACATGTGCCTTTTGCTGTATGTTTCATATTTAAATAAAAAATAACACACACAACTACATGAAAATATACCTTCTAAAAGTAAATTGAGAATTCTTTATAATATATGTCAGAATGATTTAAAAGATGATGGGCCCTTCGAACTGTAAAAAATATTATAATAAAACGTTTAGAAAAGAGTTGCCATGCGTAAATGAGTTAGTATTATTTACGTTCCCAATAAATCAAACCAAAAACAAAATGCAATTATGTACATTTAAAAAAAATGAATCAGAATAAATTTTCATAATGTTTTATAAGTATACTTATGTTATATTTATTTTAATGAAAAATATGGAAACTTTTAAAATAATATAATAACATATTATAATAACATTACGCAATTTCTTTGTCATTAATAAATTAGTGTAATTGAAGGCTTTGAGGCAAAAAGTCGAATAAATTTAATAATATTTAAATATATAATGTATATATTTGCTTATAACAAAACTACAAATCTTTTTATAGTAACAGACTGCAGTACATTTTTCCATTGATTCTTAATTAACTCTTTCAACCCTTTATTATTTTGACTATATGGGATGATTTATTAGATGTCCATTTTTTAGACTCAATACATTTTAGCAATTTCATAAATTTGTAGTAGAACTTCGTTGTACTACCGAGGCCATGTATAACTGTTTCACGCAGGTTCTTTGGATTGCCCTCCTTGTTATTCTTCCTCCATACTAAGACATATCAAATGATATTTGGAATAATTTGTTTTTTCCAGACGAGTCAAAATATATCATTTTAACTCGTACGGAAGTACTTTAGTATCGAGGAAACATAGTGGTTCTATAATGTGTATTATCACCAGGAGTGGGCAATTTGGAATTTATTGAGGAAATAATTAATAAGATTAATATTTAAGCATTCTAAAGGACAAATACATCAAAAGTTCGGAAGAATTAAGAATTAGTAATGGTTATAACTTGATCTTTAAGGATATCCTAGGCATAACATTTTCATATATTAGGTCTTTGAATTTTAAAAATACTCTGAGTTCTTCTTGGGGGTACCTACACTTTTGCGATGCAAAAATAAGGAGCCATCAGAAACTTTTCCTTATTTTTCTCTTGTTTTGTAAAACATTAATTTTTTTCGTTTTCTAATAAAGAAATAAATTAAGATAATAAGCATAATTTTATAATTTAATTATAATTTTTTAATTATAATTAAGGATACAATTTATATAATTTTTCATTAGTTAAAATTAAGAGAAAAGTAATTACGTACATACATAATTGGCCATTACAACCCTTCAGCCAGGATTACGGCCTAGCTTCTCATCACCACTTATGTTGTGTGTGTTAATTTTATGCATGAGTGGCGGGGCCTACAGTTTAAAGTCGACTCCGAACAACAGATTTTTGAGAAACTTTTCATGGCAATTGTATTTACTCTCAGAGTTTATGCCAGAAATCTGCTGAGGAAGCCGCCGAAGAAATATTTTTTTTTTCATATTTGGTTTTTTTAATGTCTGACCGGGGGTTCGAACCCTGGCCTTTCGTCTAATAAGCCAACACACTACCTACTAGACCACGGCGGCTAGAAAAGTAATTGCTTGAAAAGTAATTGCTTCTAGTATTTTAGGTATTGATATGAAATATTTACTAAAATAAAGTAATGAAATTTGAAAATTTTGGTGGCTTCCAATGGTTTGTTTACCAGTCTAAAGCCCCAGTTGACAGGTATATTTTTTCATACTGTTTCATTACATCTCTTAATTTTTACCATATGCTTATCTATATATTGTTGTATGCTGTCTTTGCGAATATCTTGTATTTCTTTATTGTTGCGAAAATTAATATTTCTAGTTGTACCTTCAAGCCGATGATGTAGCATAACACCCGTATCTATTTCTCAACACTGGTAACCTCCAACTTATGGCAAAATATGAAATAGAGAATGCACCAAGCTATCAAATTTTGTGCTTAGAAGGAATACTTGAAAGGAATACATCTGAAACAGGAAAAACTTTCGCAATGTATGCTCTCTGACCCCATTAAAAACAGGTTTTTCGTTTCTAAGTGGCACAGAGATGCGTTTAATTACAAATGCTGAAGACTAGGGAAATTTTTGCTGTTAGAATTATGTATCTTTAATTTCAACAATTTAATTTCGCCTTGGTCATCGTTTTGTGTCATTGATTTATCAATCTTCGACGTCACTATTGTTTTCCATAAGAATGCTAAATTTCCTAACGGCTGTATGTAAGTAAAAAAGTTCCTTTACTGTTACAGTAGCTTTTACCACAAATTTTTTACTTTTTTAACTGTAATAAGTTTTTAATAAGAAAATATTAAATCTTATTAAAATACGAAAATATATATCCGCCTAGCAATAAATACTTTATAATAAGAATAATATATTAAAATTTTTGTCATTGTAAACTGTAATAAAATGTTACTATATCGGGATAATTACTATGGAAGAAAAATTTTGATTTGTCTGTGCATATCAAATGCTGGGGCTAAAATAAAATTGAACATTTTCATTGAACGAAATAACGAGAAAATAATTCATAATTATTGCCATTAGAGCAACCCTTTTATAACGATTCTAATGTTTTTTTTAATTTGAATTTCATGTATTTTTTCTACAGATTTCCATACTAAGCAAGCACAAATAGAAAATTATACAATGTGCTATCAGGACGAAAATTGTCTTTCACATAAAAAACCCTTAAGACATAAAAAGAAAAACCGGACTCTTACAATACAATGACAGAGTTTCATGGCTTGCAATATAAGTGCAGAACGCAATACAGTTTAAGTTGTGCGGGTTTGTTACTTATGAGAACACTTTAAACCAGAACACTACCAAACAAATTTTTGTCGTGGATTAGTGAGTAAGAGGGAGAATTTATTTATTTAGTGTCAAAGAAAAGGGTTAGTAATATGTGATATTTTGATTTTCATTTCAACAGACATAAAGTTATACATTTTTGATTCAAAAATTATTGAATGTTTTTTAGATATTTGGTGAAAGTTACTTTTGGTTCATAAATTTCCTGACCTACTAATAATAAACCTAAACCTAAAACCTTTTAATTCTTCACAAAAAAAAAAAAATGCTTTATATCTACAAAAAGCTGTTCCCTTTCCTTATCATTTAAATGTCTTAAAATATCATTTTAATAAAAGCATTTTTAAAATGTTTACTACTTAAAGTATTTTTCGACTGTAAGCCTAAAAAAAGTTACAGCATCCGCTAACATGTGCACTCGCCGCAGTCAGATTGACGACTGAAAAAAAGAACGTAAGCAATGTGTGTGAATTCTCTCTGCACAATTTAATATGAAATTCTAATCCCTGCTTTAAACGAATACATGCGAAATATTAAGGACCTAAGAATGCACAAATTTCAGTGTCAGTGATGTTCTGAGTATTATGTTTACTTGGTTCTTCTGTTCTACATGTGTACACTAATATACTTGCATACATTTTTCACTTGTCTGTAAAATGTATTATATGAAGTCGCCGTAGTCTAGTAGGTAGTGTGTTGGCTTATTAGACGAAAGGCCAGGGTTCGAATCCCCGGTCAGACATCAAAAACGAAATATGAAAAAAATATTTCTTCGGCGACTTCCTCTCAGCAGATTTCTGGCAAAAACTCTGAGAGTAAATAAAATTGCCATGAAAAGTTTCTCAAAAAAAAAAATCTGTCGTTCGGAGTCGACTTTAAACTGTAGGTCCCGCCACTCATGTATAAAATTAGCACACACAACATAAGTGGCGTGAGAAGCTAGGCCGTAATCCTGACTGAAGGGTTGTAATGGTCAATTATGTATGTATGTATGTAAAATGTATTTATTTATCTATTAAATATAATTGCAAATTATATTATAATTATTACAAGCTGATGAACTTAGATCTTATGTTATAAAAAATTCTTAAATTATAAAATAATTCCACAAAAATAGAACACAACCCATACATGGTTTATTTTATTCGAATTAAAACTGGAGCAAACAAAAAACTAAAAAATGAATAGGTAAATAAATTAGTTAGTTATTGAAATGTTAATTTAATCATCTTTGTGTTATAGTGAAAAAAGATGAAGAAAACGAACTTGTATATAGTTTTTTCCTAAGAGCTTTTCAAATTGTGTGATATCTTCCACAATTCAGAAATGGCCCCTCATCGCTGAAATACGTTTTTTTTTTTGATTCAATTCAATTGACAACTGCTCCAAAGCCCATTTATAGTTACTCATGTTACAATTCAAAATTTTTAAAAGCTTTGTGAATTAATATAAGTTGCATATATGATCACACCGAGTCGGTATGTTGTTGACGACATCGTTAGACGACGTCTGCCAGTTTTTAACCATTCGGAACAGATATTATAAATTTAGAAAAAAAAAATGTAAAGGTTTTAATCAAAATCATAAAAAATTTGTTAAAGAAAGTATTCTTTAATATATCTTACCTTAGAGATTCTATTTAATACAATATAACAGTAATAAAGTAATAAAATAAAACGACGAATAATGCAGTGTGGTGAATATCTATTAAACTAGCATACATAAAGTATAAAAATGATAACATTCTTTTATTATTATAACAAGACACATCAATTTGTTTGCCTTTGTAATACAAAAAGCGAAACATCAAATTGAAAAATAAAAATCATTTGTGCGAGCAACAGACTGTTGTTATTGTTATTTGTAACCACTTTTGTATATACATATATTTCACAAATTACAAAACGACAACAACCACTTGGCTGTAAAGTAATAGTATCATTTCTATGACTGCAAATTTGGGTGTTTTCTTAACATACAAAATTACAGAAAACGGCCGACAAATCGGCCAGCCCGTCTTTTCGTACAGAGAAATAGAACTAGAGAAACATTTACTATTATCGTTATTATGATCGCCACAGCAACTGCTACTGCTTGCTGTTGCTGCAATTACTGCTTATGCTAGCTGACTGCTTCAGTGCAAATCTGGGTCATGGATGAAAGAAAAAGCGCTGTAAAGTGGGTCATGAATATTGTTTCCACCTCACGTTCAAGTGTATTCGAATTTTTTCTTATTTATTTTTCCATTTATTTATTTTAGCTTTTTTTCGTTTGATATTTTTATTGTTTTTCATTTGCAAAAAAGTTTGTTTTTTGTTTTGATTTTGCGGTATGATTCAATGTTTAATTTGTCATTTCTATAGAAACTGTGAAATTTAGTTAGCTAGCAGAGTAATAACGAAAGCAATGGCAATTAAGCCTAAAGCTTCATTTAGAAATAGATTTTTTTAAACGATCGAAAAACCTTAGTTTGGAAGCGAACTTAAATTAAATTAAAACAGTAAATTTTTGAATTATTAATCTACATAACTTACATTAAATTTATTTCACATTTTTCTATTCTACAGTTTATGAATAGGAAACTGAAATGTCGTAAAAACACAACAATATATAACAAATTTTTTCAGGTCAAAGACGTGCAATTTTGTTGATTCTGTTTTGTTAATAACTTTGTGTTAACTAATATTTCTTCCGATTTCATTGGTCTGAAATTTTGTAGTTTCTACAAAATAAAAGAGGTTAATCCGCAATCATATAAGTAATAATAATGTTTTACATTGAATTTTTTTAACAAGAATAAAAAAGCAATTCAATGTAAACCAATATTAATAAAAAAATTTTGAGTTAGACTACATTTTGTACAAATACTGAGTTAATTAAAACACGTTCGTCATACCATAATTAAAAAACAAAAGTATTTGGTATTTGTTTATAATTTTATGCACTCAACACTCTGAACAAAAACAAATATTTCCGTCTTCAACTGCCTTTTACATGTTAGAGCTTTGAATTAAATTTTTCAAACATATTCGATTTGATCATATTTCCGTAAATCTGATTTTAGCAATCTACTATGGAGGAGTATACAATACGTCGCACATTTATAAGGTCATTTCTATTTTGCAAATATCTCCTTAACTATAACTTTAATCGATTAAGTTCATTTGGAGAATTTACTAACCTTTCTGTGTACTTTTATCAACTGATGTATGCTTTATTATTTGTATTATGAAATTTATTATTCAGCGTTTCATAATTATAAGGACAATCTTTTTATTTTCGTTATAAAGAAGTAAAAATAAATATTCTAATATACTTTTTTGTTAATTGTTAATAAAATAAAAGTGATCTTAAAATGTGAGACGCACTATAGATACGTTTCTCTGCTTTTGTTTTCAATTATTTCGAACAAAGATATATGCAAATACAAATAAAAAATATGATTTTATTTAATTCAAGAAGGTATACTAATTATTAATATATGGTAACGTTAAAAAACAATATTTCTCTATATTTATGTATTATATATTGTTATAATATAACCTTTCTACCACAAAAAAATAAATGAATGAGAAGAAATTAAAACTTTATTTATTTTTTATTTTAAATTTATCTGTGACCCACTGGCACAATTTTCTTTACATACTGTTTCAGTGTTGTTATTGTTTCTGTTGATTGTTTTTATTTAATGGCGATTGGTATAACGGCAAGTTGTTGCTTGAGTAAAATAATTTTTTGCATTATTCTTATCCAAATTTAACTTGCATAATCAACTAATTATTATATAATTATGAACCAAGTTATTTCTTTTCTATAAAGATTTTTCTTACAACATATGTATAAAAAATATATTAAAATAGTTTTGATAGTTATTTGTTAAAATGTAGTTTTTTTATAAATTGTTCCCTTCATTCATTCAGGATATATGTAATATCTTCCATTTCGCTTTATGTCATCCCCTATAGTTGGCTAAAATAGAATGCAATTGTTGACAAATAAAACTAAACATTCTTACATGAACATTCTTCATGGACATTAGACGAAATTTAGTTCAATATTACGGCAGTGATGATGATTAACATCAAAATTAAAATAAAAATTTTTAAACACAATTATACACATAATTCTCTTCCTATTGTTTTAAACAGATCTGTTGAATGTTATATGTGAATTTTGTGGATGTCTATAAAATTAAACACATATGTATACACTATGTTGTGTGTTGTGTTGTCTAAGTTTATTTATGATTTTGTAATGAAGGAAAATATGTTGGTCGGTATAATGCAAAACAAGGGATGTTTATCGTCTAATATTCTAATTTTTTTTTAGTCCTACTAAATAATATGAACAACTAGAACAGTATTGACGGAACAGAAATAATAAAAATATATAATATTGTATTTAGTCGTTAATTACTTTGTGACCGCAGTGTTAAAAAGGAGGGGCGGATTTTATAATTAGTGATAAATAATGCAATTAAACCAATATGCTAACGAAACAGAACAACGAATATAGTAACAGTGGTACTAATAAAAATGTAATTATTATTTACTTTTGTTTGTTGTTATTTTTGAATTATAATAGGGATAATAAAGTAAAATAGTTGAATAAATTAAGAGTTAAGGCCAAGAAAAAATTCAATTAAATAAATCTTGACCCGCAATATGCGCTCAGCTTAACCTTATCTATCCATTTTTTGTGCTAGATTCGCAAAATTATATATACTAGTAAAATTTTAAATTTTTGATATTTGTTTTTCTTTCGCAGGCTTGGCCCAAGTGACTTACAAGACCATTGGGCATCAACGCTATCAACAACTACAGCAACCTCAAATTCAACAAATTCATCCACAAGTACAACACAAATTGGAAATAATTGTTCAGAAAACGCCCTCAATATTACAAATAATTTCTCAACAATTTCTTCATTATCAGCAACAACATCGGCAGCTACAGCAACAACAGTTTCTACTTTTTCATCCGCCTCCAATAATACACTGTCAATATCAGCACCATCAGGTGCTACAACAATTAACAACATTTGCAATCTGCCGCGTTCATCACCTGCTGCAGCAACTGCTGCTGTAACGGCTACAAACGCTAGCTCAACTGTTTTAGGTCTGGCACCGGTAGTACCGACATCGGCCGGTGTTGTTCCCCTCCCCACCACTATTGGTAGTGTTGGCAGCGCAGTAGGCGGTGGAGGGGCTGTTGCAACGTCATCCGTAATTGCCAACCATATAAACAATACTACAACAACGGATTCAATTAATAGTGTTTCGCCTTCTGTGGCGGCTAATGCATTTTTAGCTAGATTTTCAGCACTGCAACAACAACAACAGCATCAGCATCAAACGCAACACAATATCTTTTTAAATAACAATTCATTGCTGAATAATAACAATAACTTGTTATCTGTAAACTTACAACAACATCAACAGCAGCAGCATCCTTCACTACACAAAGCTGCGACTACCGTTGCTAATATAGCTGCCGCTCTACAACGTTCTGCCACTATGAATGCGGTGGCATCACCGATCTCAACCAACTCAACAGCATCGTCAAATCGAAAAATTCGAAGGAAAAATGATTCAAAAGTCAATTTGGTAAGATTTAAAATGTGACTTTAATTTTCATAGATCAAATAAATAAAATCATGGAAAATAAAACATCTATTTTTTATAGCCACAATCCCAAATAAACAAATGCAACAATGAAAAACGTCGTCGCGAACTAGAAAATAATTATATAGAGCAACTCTCAGAATTTTTGCAACTTAATAAACGTGGTGATATGTCCTCAACCAAACCGGATAAGGCGGCAATACTAAATCAAGTTGTGAAAACGGTATGCTTATAATTAATTATTGTACAATGATCCTGCATTTATTCGTAATCAAATTATTATATTTTACTCATCTATTGTTTAATCATGCTTGAATAGCGTCCCTAAATAGTTTTTATTTCACTGTATTCTAAATGTTCAACACAAAGGTTTTCAATGGCTATGTATAATAACATATCAATTTTATTAACTTCATATAGAAACCTTCTCTGGAGAATTTAGACAATTCAATTAATTGGTTTTGAGTTGGTATAATTGAACAATAATTTAGTGCAATAATTGAGTTTATACTACATTAGACTTTATTTACTTCAAACACTTTTTTACATTTTCTTTATTTACTGGAATTAGTGACAAATTTATAAGTTTAAAGAGACAGTAATTTATTTTTAATAAATTAAATTTTCCATATATATTTTAAATTTTTAAGTGTTAGATATTACGATTCATTATTTTGCATTTTTAATCTATTTTGAAAGCTTATAAATAAATGAATAACAAAAAAGTTTTAAAAAATTATGGCCTGCACATTAATTCCTCTTTTTGTGATTTTGGAAGTATTAAAATTTGTGTTTACTTTTTTGACTTTGTTGTCATTTTAGCCTGACATTTCATATTTATGTTTGCATGTTTTAGCTACTTGGCTCTAACAGTTCCCTCCAGACGTCTCTATTACGCGCGCGCTTTAGCCGGTGGTCAACACAGCCAGAGTCGCCATCTGCTGTATCAAACGCCTGTCTGGCTGGTATATCCTCTTCCATCTAAACGACATGGTCGAGCCAGCTCATTGTTGGTTCGAATGTGAAAAATATTACCAAATAGCACTGGATCGAAGATCTTACATTCTTGCGTAGAACTTTTTTCTCAAATACTCTCAAAGCACCTGCTTCGGTGCGTGGCGGCACCCATGCTTCCGCGTCATAGAGAAGAACAGGGAAGTTGAATGAATTATAGAGTGCAAGTTTCGTCTCATAAAAGAAATCTTGCCCATTGAGACCCTATTAACACCTGTTGGCAAGAGTAATCCTATGCTTAATTTTCGTATTGTCTTAATTTTTGCTGGTAACGACGGTCTAAAGATAAATAAATCCATTGATACCATCGAGGAGTTATTAATCTGCGGAAATGTGGGGTCCTAATCGCCTCACGTCCTAATGAGTTGACAACAGATTCATCTTGATAGACTACTGTTCAATAGCGCTAAAGGCAGCAGGATTTCACTTGTTACATCCAATGATGTCAATTTCGTCAGCGTAAGAAAGCAACTGGACATATACATTATTTCACATTTTTATATTTTAAAAATTAAAACTTATTATTATTAAAATATTTAAAATATTTTACGAAAAGTCCTTTCTGGCACAATCGTTTCTTCTCTGAGAATAAATATTCTTGCTCAGAGTCCCATTAGGAAATCAACATTCACAACTACCCAAGAACTTTAAAATACTAATCAAGGCGAATTCATTCTAAGAGGTGACCGTAATAGTACAACAAGTACAACAATATAAAAACAGCAGGCATTTTGTTTTTGTTAAAATGTAATCATGTCAAAAACAGCTGACTAAAGAATAAAGATAGCAAGAGAAATGTTAAAATTTTTTATAAAATTGATTACTATAAATTAAATGAAAATATTTTTTAAAAAAAAGTAAAATTTAAAAAAAAATTTGAAAATTAATTGTTTTGCTTCAAATCTGTGGTAATATATGGTGAAACATTTTGCTATGTTTCCTTAGTACCTAACCAGAGTAATGATTTATGGCTGGAGAATTAGAAGGCTTAAATTCATTGGAAATAATTTTGAGTTTTATATTGTTCTGTGAACAAATATTTTATGTGCTTTTGCTTCTGTATTTGGTATTATTTGATGTGAAATTTATACGTTTTAGGTGATTTGGTTCAAACGTGCTTCAAGAGATTTAAGATGTATTTAGACAGACAAAGATGCAAAAGGAATTTAAAATATAAAAAATGTGAGGAGAACAAGAAAGCTAGATAAGTTATCTAACAGTGACAGTGATGGATATATTCGATAATCCATGACCGTTTTGATTATCGTGGTCAAGCTTTTTGATATACACTGACTGTGTGTATGTACACATACTACACATCTACGCTGATGATGTAGTCAGTTTATCTACCTTTAATAATTAGTTACTTCTACTGAAATATGGTTATATGGGTAGGTACTATATTATTCATTATTGGTTCCAATTTATTCACTTCCCTTTTGGAACAGCTTTTGCCTCGGTTTTCAATTGCCTTTCCGTGTGTTTGCATCAACCAAAAAACTAAGCCGAATGTAATCTTTATTGTTTAATGAAAGATTCATCCGAAGCTGAAGAATATCGCAAATCTTTATTTTTAAATGAACGTTTTATATCGCGTCCAGAAGCTAAGCTTTATTACCTTGGATGGCTAATCGCGGTCTATTGGAATAATGTTTGAGACAAGTTTTTCCTTTTAATTTTCAGTAAATAAGTTGATTTGGAATCAAAATATGTGATCATTGAATTTAAATCATTAGTCGTTCTTTTTCTGTTTCGGGATAAAACTATGTTTACAGAACTTCCAGATTCTTTCGAATCTGACTCCTATAGATCCTGAACGCTAGTTCCGAATGTAAATACAGAAGTTATGTTAGTATCTACCGATTTCTAAGCTAATCATATGATTTGTTTTGGCTTAACGAAATGCTTTAAAAGACAGAACCGATTAAAAATTGATGTGTAAGATAATGACCTGTCAGGAAGAGGAGTATTAAATGGGTTTTATGGTCCATTAAATCTAAACTAATATTGTAAAACCATTAGAAAAGCAAAAATTCATCTCTTTTTTTTAAATTTTCGGTGGTTCTTAAAAGAACCTATTAAAAACTTAGACATCTGTTGAAACTGGGTTGACAATCCTTGGCCAATTATGTATCTTGAAAAAACTGATTAAAAATTTAGACTTAATTTTTGTATGTATTGCTATAAGGGAAGAAATTACGTTAATATATATTTTATTCATTTTCTTATAACTTACAAATGGAGAGATTTATAGTTTTATTTTTAGCATCTTTTTAAAGTCCATTATGCGTTGCTTTGCCTTTTGATCTTGCAGGCGCTTGTTCAAATTTCGGATACGGAAATGTATCATACTTTTAAAAAACAATTTCTTTATGTTGTCTGGCAACTCGATGAACTGGCTTTTCTCGATCAGGAGCTTGTGAAGGTTAGGACGGTACGAAATGTTATTGCCATTTATATTGTAAAATATGCATTCAAGTTTCTTTAACTTTTAAACAAATTCGTTTGCCGGCTTTTTTAAGTAACCTTTTGACACCTGATCTGTGAATTCGCCTTGATACTAATTAATTTATATCTATATTTAATTTGTAATTTGAAACATAGTAGTTTCTGATATTTATGTTTGGAACAAACTAAATGTTCAGTACCATATAGAATGGTTACATTTCTCTTTTTCATATAATTGTCTTTAATCGCATTTGCGTTCGTCTCATGTATTTAATAATAATGTATCATGTGTGTATTTTTAAAGATAGTAAAACTATTTAATTTTTTAGCATATTTTTTATGTATGATATGTGTTTGTTTTCTCTTTTTAAGGCTAATGTTCGATGTTGATTTAAAAAATAAATAAATAAAAAGACAACAAACTTTAACATTGAACGAAGATAAGAAGAGAATGGATAATCTATATCTTTAATTGACAATTCTAGAAATGACAATAATTTTCTCAAATCAAATATTTAATTTTGCGAATAGTAACCACAATGCTTTTGAAATATATCTTTGTCGTATAAGTAAAAAGCGTTAATGGAGAAACAGCGTTTATTTTAATTATTAATAACTATGTTTCTCTGTAAACTTTATACGATTGCAAGGAACACTCCCGTATGGATTTACATGAAGATATTTTTATAATTATTAAGTGAAAATAAAATAATAAACCTAGATCAGGGATTACCATTTCATAGCACAATTGTGCAGAGAGAATTCACACACATTGCTTATGTTCTTTTGTTTATTCGTCGATCAGACTTCGGAGAGTGCACATGTTGGCGGATGCTATGATATCTTTTTTAGGTTTACACTCAAAAAATATTTTAAATATTAAGTATTTTAAAAACGCTTTTATTAAAATCCAATGCCTTATATGTTCTTAAAGGACATTGTAAGACATTTAAATGATAAGGAAAGGGAACAGCTTTTTTGTAGACTAAACGTAATTTTTTTTTTAATTAAAAGGTTTGTTATTAGTAGGTGAAGAAATTTATGAACCAAAAGTAGCTCCTACTGAATACCTAAAAAACATTCCCTAATTTTTGAGTCAAAAATGTATAACTTTATGCATGTTGATGAAATGAAAATCAAAATAGCGTATATTACTAACATTTTTCTTTGACAGTAAATAAATAAATTCTCTCAATTTGTTTTCTTTCTCTTGCTCACTAATACACAGCCAAAAAATTTT
>QOCX01001147.1:28763-41987 GCA_005959815.1 Sarcophaga bullata | reverse complement strand
CTTACAGAATGCTAGAACCAATCGTTATAGTTTGAAGAGCATCTAAAAGGGCAAAGTATTTCTATCAAAGGTAGCAAGAATATACAAAACTGATACGAATGTCTAAGGAAATAAAGTCGTAAAGAAAGTAGATTGGCAATTATGGAATTTACGAACTGGAAAATATAGAACTGCTACTGCGTACAAGCATCTCAGAAACTAGTTACATCTGTATCCTGAGGTAATCTAATAAATATAAGGGGCATTACCCGAGCTCTTGGGCATATTCCAACAACAGTCTATGATTTCCGAAATTTTCCAGTTAGCTGGGTGGCATCCAAGCATATGTTATCAAAACACATGATATGAGTAATGAAGTAAGATTTTATGGCACTATCCCATCCACTAACAGGCACTATCCTAAGAATCTAGTTGTTTCGAGATCAATTTACTAATCCTATAATTGCTGGATGTTGCCTGTACAGGTTTTCAATGTGGCCCGGAAAATGAAAATCGACACTGATTTCTAGATACCAATTATAATTAACAATGCAACCCATGCGCTGTCCAACTTTTTCTATTTATTTGGTGGAATTCCGTCAGTATATGGGCTGTGCTTTCTTGTGGCATTGCCAATGGCCACTATGCATGCTCAAGTGAGTTTTGGTATCAAAGCCAACACCCCAGCCTACCTAATTATACATCGAACTAGCCTTGCCCTTTGAGATCAGCATAAACCTATTAAAATGATGAGTAGATTTGAATCATACTCATAATTTCTGATACTCATATGCCTTTATACTTATTTATCATACTCATACTACTCATATTCAAAGTTTGAAGTACTCATCATACTCATACTTAACACTACGCCTGATGTTTTTGATTTCAACTCTCCATGACTCAACATTTACAAAGAATAACAAAATAAATATGAATCGCGTACGAACACTACAATACTCACTAGAAGGTTGTGTGCTTGCTCTGTTTGCTGCTCTGTGTTTTCTTGCTTGTGTGTCTTTTTTCTTTTGTTGTAAATGCAACAATATCTAAGACTGTAAATTTTGATGAATGATTCTAATCACTCGAATCATTTATTTTTCTAAATTTATGCAGCTGAATGCGTCGGCGTATGAATCAAACATATTTCGAATGTTATGAGTTCGATGCCAACGTTGTACTCAATTCTCATTGCAGCTTGTACTTATAAATCAACGCTGTAGTGAGCACGAATGAATTAGAGTAGATAAATTTCAAAACTGTTGACTCACTCATCCTCAAAATTTTATGAGTATTTATGCGAAGCAAAAAAGCGATTCATTGGTGATCTCTGCTACGCATGCAGCTGTAATTGCTTATCAAACTTAGCTATCAACCTTTCGCTTCTGATGGAGGCATATTGTTAAAGTTATAAGAAAAATTTATCGAAATAGATAAATGATTTTGTTTAATGTTGATGTTGGTTTAATTTCCTTTCCATTTTATTAGCTTTTAAATCTTAAAATTTATTTCCTTTTTAAACTTTAACAAGTTCAACTCAAAATTCTGTTTTAATTCACTTACACACTTAATCGATGTCAGGCGTCTTTTCAGAATTTATTTTCCAAGCAGACCCTTTTAATTTTTTTAAGCCTCTATTAATGAAATTGATCGTAAAAGTTGTGCCAACAATTCATTCTAGAACGTCTTCTTCATTATCTTTTTTGTTGCGCTATGCAGCTTAACATACTGACATTAAATTAAAATTCTTTCGACGTTTTTCTTAATTTTTTTTTAACGCAAGAAAAACTCAAAAAAGAAATGAATTTTATTAAGACTCCTTCCGTTCTAATCTTTGGCAAACAGCCAATATTTTCGCCATCAACATTAGGTTTTCAATACCAATATTTTGCCTTGATAATACCATCTTCCTTTTCGTTTGCTTCTTCTTGTCTAGCAAAGTAATTTCACTTGCCCAGAATGCCAGAAGGTAAGGAAATGTTGGAAAATTTTATTTATTTAAGGTGAGAGGAATTAAGCGTTTATTGATTTATGCAATAAACTGTGATGAAATGAAAATTTGTAAAGTAAAGCTAAAATAACCGTTTACAATCACTTTATAAAACTTTGTGATGAAATGAATTGTTGTTCAAAGCTAACAGGGAAGAAGTTCAATCCAAGGGAAGAAGTATATTTTCCCATCCTACTTCTACAATTCAGAGATGACATTCGAAACAGAGATCATGAAATTTTGTGTGTTCGTATGCGATTCATACTTATTTTGTAATTCTTTGTATATGTTGAGTCATGGAGAGTAGAAATCAGAAACATCATTCGTAGTGTTAAGTATGAGTATGATGAGTTCTTCAAACTTTGAATATGAGTAGTATGAGTATGATGATATTAAAATAAGTATGAATGCGTATAAGTATCAGAAATTATGAGTATGATTCGAATCTACTCATCTTTTTGAATACTCATTGCTGATCTCTGCTTCGAACTCTATGACTTCACTCTGGATTACATTCTATATCAACTCTCGCATAATCGCCATTAGAGAATCACACAATGTGACAGGTTGTGCTTTAGTAAAATAAAGGAAGTTGTTAACCGTAGTTTAGTAGGTGGTGTGTTGGCTTATTAGACGTAAGGCCACGGTTCAAACCCCAGGTCAGACATCAAAACGAAATAAGAAAAAATATTTCTTCAGCGACTTCCTCTCAGCAGATTTCTGGCAAAAAAAATCTGAGAGTAAATAAAATTGCCAATGAAAAGTTTCTCAAAAACTTGTGTACTATTGCGTATACAATTTGGATTTTGTTTTTAGGAAAATCCAATCACTCGAAAGCATTAAGTCGCTTGCAATGTGTTATGCTCTCTCCATAGAAAACACTATTCATGCAGCCAATGCGTGATGAATGACCTAAGACACATCGTTGAGATCATGTTGAAAGTAAAACCGAATTTTAAAGAATAACATGGATAAAATGAGACAACCTAGACACTATTATGAAAGACTCTGTGACAAGTTTCGGTGGTTTGGTGAGTTTTTGTATTTTTTAACAACTAAAGTTGCTGAAGTCTAGCAGGTAGTCTGTTGGGTTATTATAAGAGACCGTGTGGTTCAAACATCAGCCCAAACATCTGGAACAAATTGAAGATTGGAACACAAATGTGAAGATTGGAACAAGAATATACCTTCAGCGACTTCCTCTCAGTGGTCTTTTGGGAAAAATCCTGAGAGTAAATAAAACTGACATGAAAGGTTTGTCAAGTCAACACCAACATGTGTGGCGTAGATGCCTAGGTTGTATCTGACTGAAGGGTTGTAAAGCCAATAAAGTAATAAAGTAACATGAACTTAAGAAACAATTTCTTCAAGTGAACCAAAGCTTCTTATGAACATCCTTATTAATACGCATGAGTTTTATTTTTCTAACTGTTTGTTGTTGAAATTCTTAAAAAAAATTGAATTCTGCTTTAATTTTCCAAACTAGATATTCTTCAAAAGATTTTTAATGAAAACGAACTTGAAAGACTAAGCGAAAGAAAAATAAAATCGCCAAGTAAATGAGTAAAACACTAACACCATCAAGTGAGATGATAATGCTGTTGTTAATAAACAGGATGCAACTTTAACTTCCATTTCCTTTATGATTCAAATGTTATTTTACCGTTATACAGAAGGTATATAAAACCGAAACACACATATACACGCATACATACCATATAATGTATTACCATAGTACACGCAGTTATTTTCCATTATATTGCCATGACGATAGGTAAGTATCTGTGTCCATAACTGTTGTTGAAAGATGGCAACTTGTTGGGAAGGGGATGTTGTTCGAATGTTTTGTGTTCATTATTTACTGGCAATTTCTTGTAAATAACTCAACATAAGTACGCCTTTGTTTAAAATAATTTACGAGATTTTTTTTCGTTTGTTTTGTGATACTTTTCGTCTGTTTACCTACTCAAAACTATCTAGTCGTCGGTTTATAAGATTTTGTTGTAAGCTCAGGTCTCTGTTACGGTTTTGTAACAACAAAAATCTGAAACAATATTTTTTCATAGAAAATTCATTACACAGGCATTAAAAATATGAAACTTTACAAAAGAAATGAAAATTCATGGCTTTTAATTTCATTCCTTTTTTCTTCTTCGTTTTTCCTCTTCTTTCTTAAGTACTCAATGGGTTGCGCAATAAAAGGATTTTTAGGTAAGAAAATGTTAATGATGGAAATCATTAATCATTATCATTCATCATCAGCCCAATTTCATAGGGGATTACAATCAAAGGCTTTTGTATTCTCAAAAATTTTTGATTCCTAATTATTGGCGCTGGGAGGGGTACTAAGTACGTTTTCCTTTATATGACTTCAGCACAATATGTTCCTTAGTTTTGTAAGGCTATCATAAGAGTGAGAACTTAAATGCCGCAAAAAAATAACACAATCCTGTGAACCTATTCAAGTATTATTCTCTTTGAGGAGTGTTGGTATGAGTTTGTAAAACAAAGTCTACGGCATTATAATCATAAGATAGAATGTTCCCTTTATTCTATATGCAGATCAGATAGATGAGGTAGCCTTCTAATTAAGCTTCCTCAAAAGGACTCATTTCAGTCTTAAGTCTTAAGTAAATACGATCAGCAGTCTTTCGCAAATTTAATGGCCTAATGTCGGTTAAGGAAGTCGCAGTAGTTTACGAAGTTGTGTGTTGACTTATTAGACGTAAGGCCCCTGTTCAAATCCCAGGACAGATATCTTCCATAAAACAAAATAAGAAATAATATTTCTTTAATTTAAAAACACTGTCATTCGGGGTCGATTTTAAACTGTATGCATTAAATTAACACACACAACATAAGTGGTGTGAGAATTAAGACCGTAATGCTGAATAAGGGGTTGTAATGACCAATTATGTATGTATGTATGTATGTATTTATGTATGTATGTATGGATGTATGTATGTATGTATTTATGTGTGTATGCATATACAGCCATGGACATTAAATTAGCACAAAAATTTGTCATAAAAACAATCGTATTTTTTATAAAAACTTAAAATGCATAAAGTATCAAATGCTAGATCTTAGTTCGACAGTAAAATAGCACAAATTAAAATTTCTGGAATAAAAATAATTTATTTTAATAAATAGTTTACTTGAATCAATATTTAGTAGAGTAGCCATTATTTTGAAGCACCGCGTGGCATCCACGGGACATGCTTTCAATCAAATATCACATCGTTTCAGAGGTTTAAGTCAAGACTTTGCGCTTGCCAGTCTGAAACGGGTATGTGCTCTTTATAATACCAATCCTTTACCAGCCTAGACGTGTGATTGTGGTAATTATCATGCATAAATATGAATGATGATGGCATGTATTCAAAAGCATATGATAACGCTCAATTTTTCAATGAATTGTGACAATTGGACCCACACCGTGCCATAAAAATGATTCCCACACCATGATGCTTCCTCCACCATACTTTATGGTCTTTTGAGTGCAGCGTGAATTGAGTGCCTGGCATTTTGGCCGATGCACAAGGATTCTGCCATGCGTCCCAACCGATTTATCTTTGTTTCATCACTCCAAAGTATTTTTTCCAAAATGAGAAGTCTTTATCCTTGTAGATGCGAGCAAAAGTTAAACGTTTTTTTTTTTTTTTTTTTTATATATAGTAGTGGCTTCTTTCGGCTGGAGCGTCCAAACAACTTTGAGTCATTAAGACGTTGGCGTATGAGACTGCGCCGACAAATTGGCAGTCTTTCGGTTGCAATATAAGCGTGACGACATAAAAGGGTCCTTTCTGTGACTTTCAGACATTAGCACGATCTATGTCTTCGATTGTTTTCTTGGCAAGTGGCTTCTGGTTTTTGTTGTCTTCGATCCTATTTTTATCTGTTTTGTAGGAAATGATTACGTTGTAAATCATTTTTCGCGAGCGATTCAAAGTTTTAACAATTTCAGCCATCTTTGTATGTAAGTATGTCTGTATATAAAGTTTTAGCCAAAATACTAGCACAATTACTTGCTTCAAACCACTGAATATGTTTTAATATGTTTGTTAAAACAAGTTCTTTAAACTGTTTTCATTTCCATAATTTATAAATAAAATGAATGTAAATTGCCAGCACAGTTTAAAAAGTTTTTTTAAAAATTTGCCGTCATGCCGTCATTCCTAACAGTGACAGCATTATGAGAACGGGAACAAGAAATTATGAGTTTGACAAATTACTTTATCTTTGATGATGCACAAATAAAAACATCATCAAGAATGTATAGAAGAGGTAGGGAACAAGTAAAATAAATGTATTGTTTTAGGCATATCTTGCGTATGATTAATATGAAACAGATTGAAATTTTCTCTTTGTACTGCAAATATTGCACATACGAAACAATGTCCGCTCAGTATTGATACTAGAATTCGGTATGAATTTAAGCTGTTCTTAATGAAATATTTAAAAGTATTGTTACGTTTTTACCTTTTAAATACATTTGAAATATGAGCTCGTAGATTGCAAATAAAAAATAAAAATAAATTTGTGTTCAGTTTAATTAAATTCTTTATTATTCGCACAATTTTGTGTGCCACTGTTCATAACTGGTTCTAACAACAATAATTGCTTTATTTGTTATCCTTTTGTTTATGACCTTTGCGATAAACAATAACAATTACTACACAACTGTTCTGTAGATCTTTGTAACGGAGATCTTCAAACCACGATTGGTTTACTTCACATTCAATGCGTCTACACACAAGACTGACTGAACTTCTACTCCTACTACTGCCTGCTTTGTCTTGCCTTTTATATAGCAACGTAAACAGTTTGATGAAGGTTCTTGAAAGCGAACGTTCAAGGCTTCGGCTTCTCGAAGTCACCACAAATGTAAACATTGCTGTTTGCATTTATTTATGCTTTCTTGCTTGTTGTTTGTGTATCTTGTTTAAGTTTGTCCTTGCAGTGTTGTTGTTGCTTGTTGTTTATTTGTTTATCCATACATAATTGGCCATTACAACCCTTCAGTCAGGATTACGGCATAGCTTCTCACACCACTTATGTAGTGTGCGTTAATTTTATACATGAGTGGCGGGACCTACAGTTTAAGTCGACTCCGAACGACAGATTATTGAGAAACTTTTCACGGCAATATTAACTCTCAGAGTTTTTGCCAGAAATCTGCTGAGAGGAAACCGGTGAAGAAAAAAATTTTTTTCACATTTCGTTTTTGATGTCTGACCAGGGATTCGAACCCTGGCCTTTTGACTAATAATCCAACACACGGCGTACTAGACTAAGGCGACTTTTGGTTATCCCTCTATCGTAATAGTGATGTTGTTGCAATATTTTTGTTTATTTGTTAATCAAGTAAACAAGTCCGTTGTTTTGTTTTTGTAGGTTTTGTTTAACATTTTAATGTTAAACGATGCTACACCACTTCTATTTTCGTAAGAGTATATATTTTTAGTATGTATTGCGTTGTATTTAAATCAAATTAAATAAATTTACGTGTATTCTCTTCCAGAAAAAAACTGCATTTAGACAACTTTAATGAACCCCAGTTGACACTAGACATCCCAAACATATAAACATAATAACAGCCAGTTCTAACTAAGATTTCTATTTCAAACTCATTTTCAAATATCCCTTGCCTTTGTGCTGTGTATGCCAGAGAGTAAAGGAGGTACAGATGGTTTTAATTTTTATTCTATCTTCTGTAACTGCTTGCTTCCTAGTCAAATAATTTTTTTTTCTTTTTTTTTCATTTAACTAGCTTAACAATAAAAATAATTCCAATGTCGGTAAAGAAATTACCAAAAATAAACGGATTTGCGGTCGTTTCTGACAACAGTTAACAAATAAACATGTATTGTCATGTATTGCCATGTATTGTCATGTACTGCTGTCTTCATGTCTGAAATTTTTATGCAGAAAATTTTTTTCTTTTTTGAATTTTTACAAGAAAATTTATTTCATCGTGGTCTTGTTAACTGCTTTGCAATGGATTCAATGGTTTTTGTTTTCTTATTATCACTGCACAGCATTGAAATATTAATTTCTATCTGAAGTAGTTAACTCTTCTAGAAATTGAAAATAATATATTTTTTATTCAATTAAAATTGATACTACCAGTCAACTAACATTTGCTATACCATAACTTTCTCTCCTACCTAAGTTAGGTTAGGTTAAATTGCCGTTCACAAGCAAGTTCATTGCGGGCCATTTGGCCCGTTATGTCACACGATCCAACTCATGCCGAGTTAGGTTAGGTTAGCGATAGATTGCCTTCAAAAGCAATGTATCACAAGCAAGTAAATGCCACGCTCGTTGTGTCACCCTTTTCATAATCCGTTAGTGATGGTCTTGAACAACCCCATGTTCCGGATGAAACCATGCCCAGAACTTCAAATGTTCCGTCACCCAAAAATCGATGTTGTCTGTGTTGTAGTATTGGGCACTCACATAAAAGGTATTGCAACGATTCCGTTTCTTCTACATTATGGCAGCTTGTGCAGATCGAGCTTGTCATTAGAGTTCTTTTTAGAGGGCGTGTTCTTATAGAACTCAAGTGCTTTCTTCGCCTACCTATCTATCCAACTAACGACTAAACTGGTGTTCTAAGCGGACGTTGACGACTCACAAACAATTGTATAGGATAGGCTCAAGCCCAATATGTACATAGATTCGGTAATGAAGTAATCGAATTAATCGAACATACACTTGAAACCTGTTTAACTATATTTCATCAGGATGCTTGTCAAGTATTAGGCCGGTAATAGAATAGTATTCTATAAGGAAAATAGCATCCTGCAGACAGATTTAAGAATACCTTGCATAACTGCTTCTATTGCTTTTTTGGTGTAAACAGGCCTATCATCATGTGTCTGTTCCAATTTGACTTCAAATGTTAAAGCACAAGGCAACTCTAGCTTATTTTTAAAGACTTTGTTGTTGTTGTTTTTTAAATACGAATTTAATAATTCCCAGTATACAGAAAAAGGCTCAGCTACGTTTATGGCTATCCGTTTAAATAGTAATTTTTTGCTGTATTATGAACCAAAGTAATTGCGTGGCAGCATATATTGTCGTGGATTTAAGAGAGCTTTACTATTGCCTGAAATAATGAAATTTATTTTCTGCTAACGTTGATCATTACTCTGAGCAAAGTACGGCAGGCATCAGGGAAAATTTTTATCCATATAAACATTAAATTATCTTTAAAACATAGGCTTAGAACATGCCTGAGGTTTAAGTTTCTCAGTATATGGTTTAGGCTTGGTTAGGTCTGAGTGTACCCCTACCGCGTAGGGTATAAGTAGAACCAAATCAACCTGGTTTTAGATGCGACTACATGGTACCAAAGACTTTTTTCGTACAAACATACAAAACTCACACTCTAATACGAAAATAATAGGGGTTGCATCTCAGCTGCAACTCAAAAATGACATGTGGAACTGGATCTGAGGTGTATTCCGATAAATTGGCACAGAACGGCTGATATAGATTATCTAACCAGGCCAGCATAGGTAATCTGGCAGAAATGTTGGCTATTGAACAAGCTGCACATATGATTGAAACCAGGAATCTACGTCCTTACTTCTTAATCATATGTGTGCATAGTACAGATACAATCAAAAAGCTGGGATTTCATTTCATCAAATCAAAGGTCGTTACAAGTTTCATAGTTTCTAAACACACCCTTTTCTACTGGGTTCCTAAACCGCTGTAGCATAAAATGAAAGGAAAAGACGGAGGAACTGGCACAGAAACCATACTAGAGTAGATGATTAAGATTTTTGACATGGTGCGGTAAATTTGAATAAAGTTAGGTTAGGTTAGATTAGCGGGTTGCTTGCCATTTACAGACAACTTCACTCGGTGGCCGATATGGATGGATCATTGTGTTACCCAGTTTCAGGTAAGCCTACTTGTCATGATTCTCCGTAAATTATTTAAAATTGTAGTGGGAAAACTCAAAGGTTTGTACCGAAAAACCCCGTTAATTTGTCAACGTTTTTCTAGTTTCTGCTTCTACTGCTGCTATTTGTTCGTACGTGCCTTAAAATATATGCCTTCTTGCCTGCCCCTCAACCATTTCTTTGTTAGCCTACCATCCTATCGAGCTTGGCATATCATACAAAATGCACAATATTTTCTAAAATTTTTTTGGCAACAGAAAAACTACAGCAAAACGATAAAACCAGAGTGTGAGAGAAAAATTTATCGAAATATTCGTGTTGAAATATTTTAGAGATTCACGTCGGAAATATTTTTATGCTCATAGATGATGTATGAAAATAAAATATCACACAGAAAATATTTCTCTTTGTTTTGTTTTTTGCTTCTTGTTTTTGTTGTTTTTGGTTTTATGCTGCATATAAAGTGCCAATCGTGAGAGTATTTGAATAATTCCGGGATTTTTTTACTTCAACATTGAAATTTTTTATTGAATTCTAGAAAACCGAAATCAAATTTCGCCAATTACGTTAATGGAATTTGCATTGGCAGAAATGAAATTTGATTTTTGAAGCGTTAAAATTGAGTTTAAAAAAACAATTCGTTTTAAAAAGTTGTAATAAATTCATGAAGTAACTTAAAGAATTACTGTGATTTGCAAATGCAAATGCAATTGAAAAGTTTTCTCCAACAAATAAATTTGTGGTGAAGCATAGTTGGCAGTGGACTGGACTTGGGCCAGTGTATTGAAAATATTTAAGTTTTAAAAAATATTGGGAGCAGGCCAAGCGAAACAAAGATATCCGAACTTAGACATTTTATGTTCACCATAATCGTCCTAGTCTAGTATGTATTGTGTTGGCTTATTAGTTGTAAGGTCACAGCTCAAACCCCTGGTCAGACATCTCCTGCAAAACGAAATATGACAAAATATTTCTTCGACGACCGCCTCTCGGCAGTAATCTGGCACAAACTCTAAGAGTAAATAAAACTTCCACGAAAAAGTTTCTTAAAAATCTGTCGTTTGGAGTCGACTTTAAACTGTAAGTCCCTTGAAATTAACACACACAACATAAGTGGTGAAGACACATAAAAGCTGAAGGATGTAATCATATCTTCGTTTATTAAACTTTTAGGCTGGTTTCCAGCATAGGGGATTCATGCTCTTAATAAGCAGTTCTTACATTGAACAACTTTTTCGATGAGGTTGGTGAAATTCGGTTAGTACAGGGACTCTGCTAACCTGTGGCATCACAACGGGTCAGAATGCTCAAGTGCGATTTGGTAATCAAGGTTAGCACTTCGAGTCTGTGAGTAAGTGCGCAGATTATTCAGAAGCAGTCGATATCTTATTGCTCACAAGATCTCGGCCTTTCGTAGATCACAACTTAGAGAATTTTGCGTCGTAACTTATGCCAACAACTGAATGGCGAAATGAGTTGTTGTAATGCTGCTACTATCTGTATAAACATATGTTGTCCGCAGGTGTATGCGATTATCACAAGCAATATAACCCATGCCTTCGGTCAAATTCAGCCTGATTTAAGCTTCAGAGCCATGGAAAATTGAACAGAAAAATCTAGAGTGATATAGAAATTCGGAATCGGATTCGGATTCGAAGCACTGAAAGCCATATAAGAAGAAGTTGCCATAGTCTAGTAGATGGTGGGTTGGTTTATGTGCAGATGTCGGCACAAAGAGAACATAATAAAAATGTGAGTGTATTTGTGAAAGGCATATGTTAAGTGAAAATATAGAAAAAATGTACAGTGCCAAATCCCTAAAGACTGCGTATTTATCTTGACAAATATTGTTAAAAAAATGGAGATGATTTCTCATTGTTATTAGTGAATCTCATTGAATATTAGTGAATACTACTGTAACATTTTTTTGGGTGTATAATTGAAACCTGAAAAAAGCGACATGAACACTCCTGTTTAGGAGCTAACAAGCAACAGAATGTAATTTTACGCTCTTTTTAACGAACACTGTTGATGTTACTGTCCTATATGTGTAAAAAGTCGAAGATGTTCGACCCCCGGGTATTATTGGTGCCGACGTCTGCTTATGAGACATGAGGCCATGCTTCAAACTCCAGCCCAAGCATTACGAACAAAATAGAGTATGAAAAATATTTCTTCAACAACTTTCTCTCAGCAGATTTCTGACAAAAACTCTGAAAATAAATAAAATTAACACGAAAAGTTTCTCAAAAATGTGTCGTTCGGAGTCGATTTTAAACTTTAGGTTGCACATAACCCATGGTGGTGTGAAAAACTAGTTTGTAATCATACCTTATTAAAGTATAGTTAGGGCCATGGGTTATTAATTTTTTGAANGCCTGTGTTATCAACGAAATTCATTCCTAACCTGTACAGGTAATACCGATTATCTTACCAGGTCAGTGTATTTCAGGCGAAGATTTTTGCTATTGAACAAGCTGCACGTATGATTGAAGCCAGCCACCTACCTCCTTCGAACGTGATCATATTTCTGGATAGTCAAACAGCAATCAAACCTCGAGGATGCCACCTCATCTAATCAAAGGACGTCAGGAATTACATAAACTTTCTACTCCGAAAACGTCGACGCAACAGCCGACTCTATTAGGTTGCGGGTGAACTAACACGGAAGGAACCGAACACATCTGAGGAAGAGACGATAAAGGGGGGTTATTTACACCCTTACAAGTAGACTTTTTCCTTGCTGCTAAAATTCAAAACAATTACCATTTGAGTATATTGATATCGTATATGAATATATCTCTTGTATTTGTTCCAGCAAATATAACTAATGTATGTGCATCAATAGTGCAACAGCATTGGCAATAGCAAATGAATTTAAAATCATTTTTAATCTCCTATCTAAATAGAACACACAAACACAATTACTCACAACCCCTATTATCAAACACTGTAACAAGCCTACGTGGTGAAACGCGACCGTAGTCTAGTAGGTAGTGTGTTGGCTTATTAGACAGGAGACCACGTTTCAAACAAGAGGTCAGACATCTCCAATAAAACCGGAAATGAAAAATATATCATAAGCGATTTCCTTTCAGCAGATTTCTGACAAAAAATCTGAGAGTAAATAAAATGCCGTGAAATGCTTCTCAAAAATCTATCATTCGGATGCGACTTTAAACTGTAGGTCCCGCCACTTAGGAATGAAATTAACACAAACAACATAAATGGTATGAAACGCGAGGTCTTAATTATGACTGAAGGGTTTTAATGACCAAATAAGTAAGTAAATAAGAGCACACAGATAAGAGAGGCTTGTACAGTCGTTGTTATCAA
>QOCX01001147.1:1408-26501 GCA_005959815.1 Sarcophaga bullata | reverse complement strand
AGGAAAGCAAAAGGAAATGAGATTTGCACGATAAAATATGAAGAATTTAATCAATTCGTACAATACCAAGAAAAAACATAAATTATCGCACACATTTGTATGTATATGGGGATGTATTTATGAATATATATAATACGTATGTATATATGCACATGTATAAGCAGTTGATTTGATTTCTGTAGCACAATTGTCATTGACACACTGACATTTGCAAAATCGATTTAAACTACCGCTGCCTACCGTTGATTGTAAAATATGCCAGGGGAAAAAGAGAGAGAAAGAGAGAGAGAGTAGCAGTAAAGAGAGGCAAAAGGCAATCAAATCAGTACAGGAAATGATTGATATTCTATAAATACGTTGGATTTTCAAATAAATATACGAAATACGAAAGCATTTATTGAAATCGATTTCACGGAAAAGCTCCTACAGTTGTACACCAACCATCCACCTGTCATCCTGGCAATATAGGTCAATGGAATAAAAAAAGAAATTGATATTCATTGAATTGATTTTTATGACAGATTAAAGTTAAGCCAGCAATAACTTTGAAAAAACATGCCAAGCAAAGATTTAAAGATATTGTCGAAACATAAAAGTTTGCCTTTTAAAGTAAAGAACATAAGAGATATGCTTTGTTCAATAATGTAGAACTAATGACCGATTTCATATGAAAATATTCGCGGTATTTTGTCACCAAATAGCTAACACGCCTTTGAAATCAGGCAGTTCTGTTTTGAAACCCATAGCTAGAGTAAAAAGTTGTATTGATTTGAAAGAAACCTATTAGGTAGGTAAGTAGGTAGAGGTGGCTGTTCATCTAAAAGAGTTGTGTGGACACACTTAGGCCACATAGGGCTCATTGTGCTAGCAAAGTTTTCCGCTATACCCTAGACTTGGAACCTTTCGGATCGCCTAATTAAACGACTTAGACTGCCAATGTCAATCCGTGATAATTCTTTCAGATTATTCATATAGTAAGCACTTGAGTACTCTTTTCTCCTTCGATAAATTGCCGGGCATTTACCCAGCAGGTAAAGGACAGTCTCTTCTTCTTCTTCTCCATCATCCCTTACTCTTCTACAGATCAATTCGCCTCGCATACGTACCCATAATTCAATGGCCCATAATGACCCTGACAACCATACTGAACGTGCCCTTCTAGAGTTTCAGCAGACTTACCGTGCGCCCTTCATCCAGCCATGGTCAGATTGTATGCGCCGTTCTATCCGTATCCGAGGCCGTCCATCTATCATTGACGGCATTGATGATCGTATTATCCATTATGAGCCTACAGGTTCTCATAGGGATACCAAGAGTCGAGAATTCATCAGCTTTAGAATTGCCCGAAATATCACTGGGTCCCTGTACCATATGATATGGACCACATATCGTTCGGCTATGTCATCGAGGTATCTGGGACAGCAGTTCATAATGTTGGTATTTAGAGCCCTGATACCCGCCTGGCTATCAGAAAGTATGGTAATGTTTCGCTTTGAGATTTTCTTCTAATAATTCTCGCCGCAGCCTGTATTGCCAGCACCACCGTCTGAAAGACAGAATCTGACCGATCCTAAAAAATTCCACTTCCAACAGTTCCGTTCAACTTTGTGCCGTTGGTGTAAATTTGCACCGAGTTCTTTACGAAGTGGGTTGCACCATTTTTCCAGACATCGTTGTTCGGAATTGATGTCCTGAATCTCTTCGTGAAGTTGTACCATGGTGTCATGTAATCACTGCTGCCGACATCTAGTAACTGAGGCTAGAAAAAAAGGAAAATTCACTGCAAAAGAATGCCGACACTCTACATAAAGATTTCAGGCCATAAAGCCTCCCATTATTTCTTGTGAAGACATGTTTGATTATAGCCTTCAGAGGTAATTTCGGTATTTTCGTATCTATTGTCAGCATGTACATATGCGTTAAGAGCAAATCAACTGAGACTTGTCTTCATGAGTTTAATTGAAAACAAATAATGGCTTTGCAGAATATCGAAAGGGATTTAAACAACATTACAGCCGATGCAAAGCTGTTAGTAGATATGTGCGTATGTATATGCATTAGTACTCTACTTATGCTGTAGCCAATGATGTTAACTTTGAGTCTTAGGAAATAGAGGAACACCCCCTAGCTGCAATCTAGTCAGTACTGTTTGCACCAAATGTTCCAGATTAAAAAAGTGATAGGAATACAGGTGATATTGCAAACAGAAATGAGAAATATTTGTCTCCATTGTATGTGATATTCTATAGAGCGGTTGTTCGAACTCTCACTCTACATTTGTTGTATCACTTCAGTAGCAATCTCAGTGCAAATTCGAGAATTTCCGATGGTAATTTTGAATCATTACCTATTATTGCTGCTATCACTATATCTTCTTTATCCATTATCACGCAACAAGTAGACTACAGTGCTACCTGGCTAACTTGGAACAATAAAAAAAAAAAATTGTAATGACCAGTGCCATCAAGAATTGACACTTGTTAAATGAACTTATATAAGGAAGAGCGTTAACAAGAGAAAAAATGTTGTCTCCCTAAAATAAATAAACTATCCTTAGCTGCATAAATAAATTTAATTTATTTTCCCCTGAAAAAAAAGACGCTTTCGCATCTCCATTTATTTTCAAAAACTTACCACCACACAGCATAGTCCTTTAGCCCTCGAAATTCAATAAAAACTATCTTGTATCACAAATTGTTATCCCTGTGGGGTAGTTTACGTTCTATTTTATTGTAAAACTATTTTATTTATGACACTAATTTAACAATAACAACAATAGCAGCAAACAGGACAATAACAATGTTTTTAGACACCAAATCCATTTGTACTTGAAAGATCATCATCATCATCATCATCCAAAGCAGTAGCAACAGTAGCCGGGAACACACACATAAACAATACTAGGAACAAAAAAATTATTACAAATCGTTATCCTTTAAGATGGAAACGATTGAAGCAAAAAAAATAAATGAAAACTTTCAAATAAACCAACTTTTGCACTTACCCCAGCCAAAAGTGTTAAAGAGAGATAGGGGCCACGATACGAAGAAAATGTTGGTAAATAAACCAACATTTCGAATACCAAAAGTATATAACGATACTCGTATAGTATATCGAGTTATAGAACCACAAATATTGTTTAATAACATCATTCACACAGAAAGAGTAGCAGGGAACAGAACTATAAAGGAAGGAATTCTTTCGAAAAAGAAAAAAAGAGAACGTTGTTTAGAAAATGCTAGGCATAGTCATAGTTAACTAATCGTCAAGTTTTTATATTTCATAACGCCATTCGTACAGCTCTTGTTATCAAAGCCACAAACCATACTGATATCTAAATATTAAGATATTTTTAAAGCATTTGAAACAGCTTTGATGCATAATTAGACAACGAACATATCCTACATTGTGACAAATACTTCAATTCATCTGATCTGCTTACTATTTACAGCACTTAAATCCGATCGAGAATGGAATACTACTCGCATGTATGGTTTGCTGCCTCAAAGTCTGTTTTGAGGCATTTAGACTGCCGAAAAGAAAGGTCAAAGGTCATTGCCATCATTGATGACGGAAGATTATCCAAATCTATTGATTCAATGGAACATAATTGCAATGTGGCTTATGTTTCACAGTTCTATCGCTACTGCAACGTATTGATGCCGAACAGGATAAGGGGACTTGTCCCCGAAATTCGTATCGTCCTACGTAGTAGCCGTCTTTCTAAGAAACATATTTATTTGTGGTCCCTGGGTAGATCGCACTCTACACTACAGGATACGGGGACTTGTTCCCGAAATTCATATCGTCCGATGTAGTACCCGTCTTTCTAACAAAACACATCCGTTTGTGGTCGATGAGCCAGTAGATCGCACTCGACATTACAGACAGAATTGGTTTTTTTAGCTACAGAGATCTTTCCTTCCACTAATGCAACAGGAATCAAATCTAATGTTCACAAACACTCCTCCCTCAGTTCTCCTTCCCATAACCTAATTTCCTAAATCCAGCATATTGCAGCCCCTGCGCTGAACAATTTCCTCAATGACTTCAGTGGAATTCAGTCAGTATAGGGACTGTGCTTAACAGGGGTGTCACAACAGCGCTTTATGGCTCTATGCATGCTCAAGCAAATTTTAGTATGAAAGCTACCACCCTAACCTAATTCCAGCATAATACATTGCATGAAAAGGGACCTTCCCCTGAGTGTTGGTTTTACAAAAAAAATCCTTTGTAAGAAAATATTTTTTAAGAGAAAGTACAACTTGACTTACTGTCTTGTACCAGATTTTGCACAAATAAAAAAGTGAAGCAAATCTAGAACGATAGGGTTGCCATCTGTGTACATCATGTGTTCTATTAGGAATAAATTTTTTTTTTTTCATTAAAATGAAATCATAGAACGATCTCGAATTTTAACCTGGACTTTAAACATCTTAACACAACGACTAAAGCCAAATGATACAATTTAGAACTAACTTTAGATACGGAGTCGGCCTATCTCACGTTACCTGTGATATAGGAAAATAGAGGATATAGGAAAATAGAGGAGTACCTTATGCTTGTCTTTTATTCCTAAATTGAAAATTCTTGCCTTACGCTCTTTCACCCTTTCTTCCTCATTTCTTTAATTTGTTTTCAATATTTAAATTCATGAATACATTCTTTTAAATGCCTTTGTGAAGCCACTTGGTACACATAAAAAATCCATAATACTTTCAATCGACTTCAGTATGGACACAGTGCTCTCGTAATACTCTCTCATTCTCTCTTCTCTCTCTCTCTCTCTCTCCTCTCTCTCTCTCTCTCTCTCTCTTTTATGCATTATATTTATGCTGTTGTATTTGCGAAAATACAATACCTTGTTGACTATTTTCTTAAATAACATCATCTGCTCTCCCTTAATGCAGCCTTTAAAAGGAAAAAATTTTTCTGTAACAGCCACAGCCACTTCCAGGAGAGTGTCAGTCAGAGGTTGTAGTCAGCAATGATAGAATCTTATTTTCGTCTGCATGTGTATACAGTGACGTTCTCGTTTAGTATCACGGGGAATTACAATTGCTGTTGTTATTGTGGTCTGTTACTACTAAAAGCGGTGTCGTTCATCCTTTAAATTTCCTAATGCTCTGCGGGAAAAACTTTATAAAATCCATTTTCCCAATAATAAAATATTGACACGAAAATTTTTTGTGAGTGAACGAGATAGTCGAGTGTGAGATAGGGGAAGTGAGTCTGTAAAACGTTAGCTGCAATATTGCTTGAAGCTAAAAATGTCATTGTCATTATTTGTTGCTATTTATCGTATATTGTAGCCGCCGTAGTCTAGTAGGTAGTGTGTTGGCTTATTAGACGTAAGGCCACGGTTCAAACCCCAGGTCAAACATTAAACGAAATATGAAAAAAATATTTCTTCGGCGACTTCCTCTCAACAGATTACTGGCAAAAACTCTGAGAGTAAANAAAAATTTTTCTTCGGCGACTTCCTCTCAACAGATTACTGGCAAAAACTCTGAGAGTAAATAAAATTGCCAAGAAAAGTTTTTCAAAAATCTGTCGCTTGGAGTCGACTTTAAAGTGTAGGTATCGCCACTCATTTATTACATTAAGCTAGGTGTGAGAACTTAGGTTGTAATCCTGATTGAAGGGTTCTAATAACCAATTTTGTACATATGTATACTTACGAATATCCCCACTTGATATAATCAAACTCACGGCAGTCTATATAGTTGATATAACAGACTGAGTACTGCAAGGGACAAATAATGGTTCAACTATTCCGAAAATATTCCACAACCGTTTTTGTCGCATGATCTAAATTCGTCAGTCATATTTTTTGAGTGGCATAAGCTATTATCTCCATATAATCTATCCAATATTCTCATTATAAAATCATCTAAAGTGGGTTCTGGTACCTCTTCAATGTCAATGGCGACATCGAAATTAACAAAGATTTTGGAATGCCCATACCTTCTGTATTTATATGCCTTTATGGCACTCAATTTTATTGCAGAGTTCGAAGCTACTTGCTTTGGCAACATGTCTGGAGGAAGATAGGTTACCATAATAAACAATAACTTGTCAGAAGACCATCATCCACATAAAACCGTTAAACCGGATTTATGCATTGTTTCTCTCCAAAGCTATCCAGCAAACCATAATCCCTTAGAATACAATCAGACATACATACATAATTGATCATTACAACCCTTCAGTTGGGATTACAAACTAGCTTCTTACGCCACTTATGTTGTGTGTGATAATTTTTATACATGAGTAGAGGAACTTACAGTTTCAAGTCGACTCCAAACGATAGATTTTTTGAGAAACTTTATTAATGGCAGTTTTATATCACTTTCAGAGTTTCTGCCAGAAATCGACTGAGAGGAAGCAATATTTGTTAAACTTAGTTTTTTGTTGAAGACGTCCAACCTGGGATTTGAACCAAGACCTCATATCTAAAAAGCCAACACACTATCTCCTAGATTATGGTGAATTCTACGACTTTTTAATCACTTCTGCTATTACATTCCTTTCCAACGTTACGGTCAACTTCAAACTCATTAGGGAGTGTCGCCGTTGTCTCGACCTAGCATTCATCTCGATTAAATTAGCCATTAGGCAACAATTCTTTCGTGACGCTAACCTATCCTGGGCTAATAAGTAATCTTGCTCAATTGCAAGACTCACTTGGCCCCTGATGGAGAGTACTCAAACTTGATCACAATGTCGTCTCCATCACAGAAGCGATGCTTAAGGGTCATTGCATTATGGGAAATCACGCGAAGAGAATGCATCTCCCATTTATTTGCCTTTCCATTCCTTGTCAGCTTAACAGAGTTATCATCCATTGATATCAAGGATATAACTTAGGTCGTAGTGGTAGCTTCTGATATCAAAAATCTCACTTGAACAAGATATAACTTTGTTCATAAAACTTTTAGGCTGGTTTCCAGCTTATGAGATTCGTGCTTTTAGTGTGCAACCCCTGCGCTGACTAATTTTTTCTGCGCTAACCCGTGCGTGCTTTTCGTATCAAAGCAAACCACTCCAACCTACCTGACACTTTAGCGATTTCATAACAATATCATCAACCTACCTTTTTATCATTCGTTTAGACCCACAAAGCTCCTCCTTTATTTTTAAAAAATTCAGTGTGTTGCACTGCATCTTAATGTCGTCAATGACCGTTCAAAACTTTCTGACTGCTTTGACAATACTTCTGACGTAAAGGGAATCCACAACCCCCCTCCCCCCCATATGTTTAAATTTGAAATTTTTGATTTAAAGAAATTTTGAAACTACCCACGTTTATGTGACGGGTAGAGTGAGCTTATGTTTGTATTTTATTCCGAATTTATTTTTATGGAGACAAAATAATAGAATTGCATTCAATGCTTGTCTGAACAAACATGAACATGTTGTGGTACAAAATGGATTAAATAGACGGAAACAGGAAATACAACAATTCCATTTAACAAGATTTTCTTCTTTTTTCAAACGAAATTTAATATCTTCATTCCCTTTCTAAAAATAGAAAAAAGTAAACAGAAAAAATAAGAACAAACTTTAAAGACATGGTAACTGCATTAAAGAGTAGAATAGTGATTTTGAACAAATATTTGTTCAAACAAATATTGATTGATTGGAATTTGAACAAATATTTGTTCAAAATCAATTTTAAATAAAATATTTATTCTTTAAATTAATTGATTAAATTGATTGCATTTGAAGAGTTTTAGCATGGAGAGAGAGAGAGAAAGTATGATTTAATAGCCCAGAGGGTTTACAGGAAAATGATAAAGAATTTTTGCAAAAGTGGATACGAGACAATACAAACTGCTACTGGACAGTAAAATCATACAATAAAATAATGGCAGGGCAGTCAGTCGGATATTTCAGAAATCCTGGAGAGTGCAGGATTTCTGCAAATCAAATATTTTTATTCTACATACAGTCTGCTCCCTTACTATATACGTGGTATCTCATTGAATCTGTTAACTTCCAGAACAACGTGTCCAGTTTGTGGAAATTTTACTTATAAAAAATAAAAAGAAAATCTGTTCGCAAAGCTCACAATTCCATACAAGAGAATAGCATGATATTCAAAAAGATGAGTAGATTCGATATCATACTCATCCTAATATTGCTAGTTATATCGCAATTCATACTTATTTTAATATCATACTCAACAACTCATATTCAAAGTTTGAAGTACTCATCATACTCATACTTAACACTACGCATGATGTTTTTGCTTTCTACTCTCCATGACTCAACCTGTCAAAAATCTTTATCATGGTATTTTTTTTTATCGCAGAGTTTTTGCCAGAAGTGTTACTTTTTTGTTACATGAACAACAAAAAAATGATTGTATTTGGCCCACGATAATAAATCAGATGAGATCCAAAAAAACGTCTAATATATCCCAGAAATCCCGAAATTTTGGTCTGGCGGCGTTATAGGTATTTATTCCATTAAAGACGACGTTGGCCAACCCATCACAGTCAAGAGTGGGCTCTACATGTCGATGATTACTAACTTCTTTTGGCCTAAATTGTATAGTAAGGACAGCAACTGGACATGTGCTTTAAACAGAATGGCGCTACGTGCCATATAGCGTATTGGATATCCTGCATGACTGATTTGAGAGTTATCTATCGTAGAAGTGGTGTGAACTGGCCATCGGGATTGTGTAATTTGGCCCCAATAAAGTTTTTCTTATGCCAACAAGTCCATGCCAACGGTTGAAATTATGCCCCAGAGTCATAGAAAATGCAGCATTACAGATGTGCTCTATTCAGGGAATCTGTGGAAGAACATTTAAACGATGTTTTACTCCACACATAATGGCATCAATAGAATTAAAAATTTTGATGATTTCAATGGCGTTTTCTTCTTATTTCCTACCACCGTTAAAGAAAAATTCTTCGTTTTATTAGTTTTTCTATTACAAAGTTTACATGACGGGAATAATTTATTCCAATCGATTTACAAATCGACACAATGTCGACATGCATAAGCATGCCTGCTAGAAGTATCCAGATTTAGAATTCTCACATGGTAACCGTAATAAATTCAAGGTTACACTAATAGACGTCATTATAAATTATAAGATAATTATGTAACGGAACGGTAGAATAAATTAATTTCACATTGATTCAGTCACAGTGAAATGAAAGTGTTAAATATTGGTATGCAGTATACAAAGAAAACCGAAAAGTGGGAGATTGTTTTGAAAATATTGATATAAGCACCCCCTTAATAGCACTAAGATTATTGATTTCTGATAGGAAACCTACAATCCAGCAATGTTCGCCTGACGCAGTTTGTAAAGGTCTACTACTGCTCGTGTGTCTTGGTGCAGGTCTCAACAACCTGACTCTCTGCCGAGTTAACGCTACAGTAATACACTTGGCTATGCCAGCAAAGTCTGCCAACGCCTTCGCAGTGATCCGGAAGTCACACAGGGGGCCCAGCAAATTGCAACTTTGTTCACCACACCGAGTTGTAGAAGATGATAAAAGCGCTCTCCTGCTAGCTGGCATTCCATCGAATACAAAGCCAGCGATGTCAAATAGAATTCTATCAGCTTGATTGATGGCCGCCTGATATGCTCTCAGGTGCTGCATTTCGATATAAAAATTCCTAGCTTATAAGCACTGTTCTGCAAGCATTTTTAAACTTGCATGTATCCGGGGTCATGTTAGCTAGATAGGGAGCGGTTCTGTCAACTAAAGAAGTTATCACAATTATTCATTTGTCCTAGTCCCGGATCTTCTAAAGGATGCAAATTAAGTTCGTAATGCACTTTATCGACAGTATAATTGCATGGTCTACCTTACACAGTAGACACTAAGCAGCTACTCAGCCCCTCCCTGGTTTGGAGGTCAGTTGTGTTTTAGCTGTGGCATCATAACTGACCGCTATGCGTGCTCAAGTGAGCTTTTTGATATCCGAAGCTACCACTGCGACCTGACCTAACCTACTTAATCTCATTATTATCTCATTACTTAATCTCATTTTTAACTAAAATTTACAATAATTTTTGCGCAAGAATTTACAAAAAATGTCCTAAGTCGTATTGATATAAAGAATTGCCTAGTCAGGGGCGTCTCTCTACGAATGTATTGTTATTGCATCTTTGAAATTTGACAGCTGTCAGTAGATAAAATTCATATAATATCTCAACCATGTGCAGAGTGATTAAAAATTTTAAGAAATAAGCTTTGTTATGGACGGTAAGAAAAGATCGGTTTGAAAACACTATTGCTGTATACGAGAATGTCAACAGAGATTCAACGCCTCATGGGTTAGATACAGCCACGCCTCTGTATAACAGTCAAGGAACATTACAGCCAAGGAACATTACATGAAAAGATTAATGGTATGTGATGAAAATTTTAGGCTATGCGTACAATTTCTTATGGTTTATAAAAATAAAATTTTTGTTTAAAAATTTGTCTAATCGTACCACTGTGCTAAATTTAAAACCTACAAGAAAATTATTTATTCAAAAAAAAAAAAAATCATATGCAGGAACTAAATTATGACTTTGGAGCACCTTTAACAACTCTTACTGCCCTAAAAGTTTTTGGTATAAATAACTGCTAAGAATCCTTATCGAGTATCAGTAATTTACAATAGTTACACTTGGCCTAACATTCTGCGGTGAAAAATGAAATTTCTTGCAATTTTCTTAGTCTGCCTTTTCATAATCGAAATCCAAAGTCATTCCGATCGTATGTGTGGCGCTAAATTAAGTCAAATGATGTGGCTGGTATGTGAAAATGGTTTCAATACGATGAAGATAAAACGATCTGGTGAGTATATATAGTCCTAAAGGCGTTTTCAAAAACTTGTAACTTATTTTGTAAACTTTAGGCCCTTCGGATATTGATATGCCCTCTATTGACAATGGTTTATATTCTGCATATGGTTCAGGTGCATTATCGAATATTTTCCAATTCGAACCAGAGAATTTATTGGCAAAAACACGACGACTACGCATGTATGGTGGCATTGTGGAAGAATGCTGTAAAAAGTCTTGTACGTTTCAAGAACTGTCCGCATATTGCTTGCCTTAAAGGGGTAGCCACGGGATAATGGATTTTAAGATAACGACTGTAAATTTTAATACTAAAAATTATACTTAAAAATTGTTAGGAAAAGAGAGATTAACAAACACACAAATTTATTGTTAAGTACTCTACAGTAAATATAATAAAAAACTATGATTTTATAAAGCAAAAAATATGCCTGAAAAACTTATTTATGGTAGATGACATTGAATGGGGTTGTTCAACAGATCAAACAATTTGAATCAAATAGGATATGTTTTGTTTGATAGCTTGATATCGTTGTCAACGATAACTCCTGTTTAAGATAAACAAAAACACTTCCAAGCCGAACTCTACAACTTCGGGTAATTTGTTTGCCCTCCCTTATTTGCCAAAGGTGGCCACTTTTAAGCGATTCTTTCCGTTGAATATTTTACAGCTTAGGTCCGAAGTTGTCATAAATTAGTAGGCAGTGTATTCTCTTATTAGATGTTGGTTCAAATCCAAGATGAGGCATCTCCAACAAAACGAAATAAAAAAAGAATATTTCTTTGGCAACCTTCTCCTAGCAGAGAAATGATAGCTGCTTTCTGTTTAGTTTAGTTTGACATTTTACTAGGAATATAGGGGTGGGCCATTTAAAAGTTTAAATTTAAAAATGCAATGCAAAACAAAAACGATTTGAAATTTAGAAAATTTTTTTTTTGTTTTTTTTTTGTTGTAAATCACAATTGTTCCATTTAGAAATGGAATATTATTTCATTCCTGTGGCTGCCGCGGCTGGCCTCATGGTACCTCATTCGATCGGATCAATTTTCGTGCACTTTTTCGAGCGTATAGGGTTCTATCTTGGATATGGCATCACGAATGTTGATCTTCAAATGTTCAATTGCCTCTGGTTTGTCGTCATAACACTTTCCTTTAACAGCATCCCACATAGAAATAGTTCAACTGTGTCAAATCGCATCTTCTTGGAGGCCAATTGACATCACTATTTCGGCTAATTAAACGGTCATCAAACGTTTGACGCAATAAATCGATTCTTTCATGATATGTGTGGCAAGTTGCACCATCCCGTTGAAACCAAACATCGTTCACATCAATACCATAAAGAGCGGGTACAAAAAAATCGATTATCATTCGGTGCAATACGGCTGGCTCTCCATGACCGTAATGGTTCCGTCGTCCTCTTTTTTTCAAAAGGAAATATGCGGCTAATATGCCTGGGTGGTGCCGGTCCGAGCGAACGGCGGCTGCCACGCGGAAGCCTGCAGGCGAGCGAGAGAATATGGCGGTGCATGGTCGCTGGGTAGAGCAGGGTGTATGTGTGTTCTGTGTGGTGCCGCGGGGGGGCATACCAGGGATGGAGTCCGTGCTGTGGGGTCGTGTTCAGAGTGTAGCCGAGAACGAAGATAGAAATTGACGTCGCAGTGCGAGAAGATGGCTGTTTCTCTGTCTGTTTTGTTGTGTGTGTGGGTTCGGTTGACGAGGAAAGTGAGCGATGTGGGGTGCGCGGCGCCGCGAGCGTTTGCTGCGTGGCCCAGCGATAGCAGCGGTGCGCGCAGTTCGGGTGACGTTCGCTGGAGTCGCTGAGCCTGAGTGTTACCTAAGATCTTTGGGACAGAATGAGAACTCCGTAACGGTGGTTGCCAAGATGTTCACAATTGTTAAGCCGAAGTAAAGAGTCTCTTTTATGGTGGCGTCGGTGTGAAACTGGTGGCGTGACGTGCGAATAGGCAAAGTGTTCTGCGCGTTGTGCGCGTCTAAAGTGAGACGCGTTCTCTTATGTTCCATAAGCTTTTTTCTGTGGTTTGTGCAGCGCGGTTCAGATGCGCGCAGCTGGAAAATGAGCGTGGTGGTGCCTGCCCCGTGTCGTGGCGAGTGGGTGCTGTGGCGAGACAGTCGGGGTGAGCCATTGGCTGTCGAGCAGAGAGTGTGGGGTGAGAGGTCGGGTGAGGGAATGGTGCGGAAGGCAATACGGCGACTGGCCTGTATGGTGGGTATGAACTTGGAATTTGTGGACATTGTATCAGCGAACCGGTAGCGGCATCGGCTCGAGCATTATATGCGCCGCGACTCTGTGTGTACGCCGGAACAAGCGTGGGAGCTGTGTGGGTGAAAATCAGTTGAGGTTCGCCTGTGAGCCTCAGACAGCGCGCCCGTTGCCGGCCAAGCCGTGTGGATCCAAGAGAGCTCGGAGTGAAGACAGCTTTTTTGGTTGAGTGGCTGCGATCCAGAGTACAGACGCGCGGGGGTGAGTTCTCGATAAGGAAAGGGTTGTGTTGCTTAAGTGTTATGGGTGGGGCGACAAGGCGGATGCGGTCAGGTCCTTGGGATAGAGGGCGTGCGGTGCAGGTATTTGTCGGCGTGGTCGCGGCACGCAGAGGGGCGGTGGGTGTCGGATAAAACGGTGTGCCGGAGGGGTCCAGGAGGCGGGGCGTAGCGTGCAGGCCAGAGAAAGAAGAAGTGAGAGAAAGAAGGGTATTTCCCGGTCTTGGGAGAGGCGCGTGTGAGAGAAGAGCTCGAATAACCTTGCCAAAGAAGTGGTTCGTCCCAGTCTGGGCGTGCTCTTGCGAAGCGAGCATTGAGTAGCTGATGTAGAGTTCGCGCGCGCCGGTCGCGGCGTCAAGACCCAGCAGCCGAGGGAGTTGTGTATTAGGTCGGTGGGCGTCGGATGGTGGAAAGAGGCTAGGATTGTAAGAGTTGTTCTCTGTGTGGCTATTTTTCCAGAAGTTGAGGGTGTCGTGTGGGTTGTGATGCCTGGTACGTGCTGAGAAGCCGAGTGTTTGCGAAGTGTGGCTTCTCGATGTGGTGACCGCTGTGAACGAAGTGGAGCCGTAGAGGGACGGATGCGAGACGGTAGTGAAGCTACTGGAGGCCTGTACCCGAGGGGCGATACAGAACTGCTATAAATCAGGAGCAGCGGCCAGCATAGCTAGTGTAGGCTGGAGCAGCGGCAGCATGAAGTCCTGGGTGTAGAGCACGCTGGGGCTCTGGCAGCCATAAGCCGGTATAGCGGGCCGAGCAGCGGAGCATACGGGGTATATCGCTGAGCCACCGGCGACCTAGATGTGAGGTAGACTGTGGCTAAAACGCAGGCTTGAGGCAGCGACATATGCAAGGTACAGGGCGCAAGCAAATAAGGGAACTAAAACTTACAAAAAATTTTTGGTTTTAATTAAAGTAAAGAATTCATAAGATTCCTGCGCTTCTTCTTATTGACGAACTCACTGGTTCATGTAGTTTGATGTTAGATTTGGATTCGATTTGTCCTCGAGATGGACAAATGGTTGAGACTGATAACTTTCCGAAAGCGAAGCACGTATTTCATAGTTCAAAAATTTAGCACTCCCTAGCTGAGAGGTTAAGTTAAAACTTTATAATAAATAAAAGTTCTTAAGATGAATGTATTTCCTTATCTATCTTACCAAAGACTATCAACATTTTCAATAGCCTTTGCTCATCCTGTCTTGTAGTTGATTTCTCAAGAGCAAGACATGGATTTTACTGTTTTCTTTTCAAAACATTTTGTTGAGACTTCAATCAACCCTGACCTCTTCGTTGTGTGAGTCAGATGATGTCAGGTCTGTGTGTGTGTGTGTGTGCGTGGGCGGGGTGTGGGGCGTGGCCAAAGCAAACTAAGTCACACCATTATTTTTTTGTCCATAAATGCGGAATGTGTTTTACGCTAATCAGCAAGGACAATTTGATCATGGGTGGCTGGCGTTTTTTGCAGGGAGGATGGGTTGCGGGTGTTGGTTCAGGTGAATGAGGTAAAATTATCACGTTTATCACAAAAAAAAAATATCCTGACTTGGGAGCATTCAACGTTAGAAAACTTTTTTGCAGTCAGGATTACGACCTAGCTTTTCACATCCGCAGTTATGTTGGTTGTGTATTAATTGAATACATCGCAGTTGGCGGGACCCGAATGATAGGTTTCGTGAGAAATTTTTCTAGCAACTTCTTATTTTACTTCAGAGTTGTCTACCAGAAAATCTGATTGAGATGTTTTTTTCCGACATTGTATATTTATTGTTGGGTGTGAATTGCGTTCCAGTTTGAGAAGAATGGGAGCTATCAGTTTGCATTGCTTATGTCTGCGCGGCTCGGTCTCACAAAGTAGCGTCATTCGAATCGAACCAATCTTTCTGCCACTTTTTCGACGTGTAAGGGTTGTGATCCTTGGCTTTGGTATCCGAGTTGTGTCACTTCACACATACTCAATTGTGCCTAATAGCTTTATCGACATCACACTTTTCGTTTAACAGCGCGCCCACAGGTAAAGGAGTAGTCCAACGGCAAATCGCAGCCTTCGTTGGCTGGCCAATTGACATCACCATTTCATCCAGAAAGTTAAAACGTGTGATTGGCCGTTCGGGGTAGTCGCTGCTTAATGACGCGCGCACATAAATCCCGGTAGTGAGATGTCATGGCGAGTGTGCCCATCGTTGTTTCTAAGCGATGAACATCGGGTTTCGACATCGACATGACGCATGAAGAGCGGGATGTCACAAGACAGAGTGGCAGTGGCCCTTCATGGATGTGCATAGTGTTCCGATCTCAGCCGGCCGCCTCAGTTTGCGCAAAACGAATACAGTAGGCCCAATGATGCGTGTGGCAGCAGAAGCCGCGCAGCCAAGTCGAGTCCAGTCCGGTAGCGGATGGCATGCAGTTCGTTTCTGTACAACACCGGCACTACGCCACTAAATATCTTATCTGAGAAGGATCGAGGGTTTTTTTTGGCAAAATCGAACCGCTGGCCCAGAAAACGCCCAACGTTGTTTCTCGCAAACGTAATTATTCATTAGGTTCAGTGGAAGACTCAACTACTGAAGTTTTGTGGATGACATAACGTCATTGCCAGATCAGTACAGGAGACTGCCTTCTCACTGTGGCGTCACAAGCGTCCGCTATGGGTGCTCAAGTGGAGGGCGTGTTGGTATCAAGGTACCACTTGGACCTAACCTCAACCTAACCTGAGTATTGCCAAATGCGCAAGAAAAGAGGATCGATATTTCAGAAATCGTGTGTAAAGAAGCGTCGAAGATGGCCGCCCGAGCACTCATGAAATGAGAAAAAAGGAAGAGTGAGAATTATTACTAAAGAAGCTATTTTTCGAATTCCAAAGTATGCTAGGGTAATGAAGCATGACAGTAAAGTGTTTCCTCATTAGAATTTTACTTGACATGCTGTACTATCACGCTTGCTTGGTTGAGTTCAAGGCCCCACAACAGCAGTACGTAGTCTGGACCACGTTAAGATGTAACAATTGTTGGGAAAAAGGGAATAAGTTTTTTTTATCCACGGATCCTGAAATGCTTGATTTGGGCATAATCCACAGCGTTCATATCCACTGGCTATTCTTGAGATTAGACGAGTTTAGAGAGAGATCTAGTTAGAGGTTAAAGCCTTAAGACGGATATATGCTGGTTAGTAACAAGAAAATCAATTCTCTTTTAGTGGATCTCTACACGGACGGTCACGACTCATGGAAGAACAGGTAAGTGTAAGTAGGAATTAGACTAGAAACGCATGTAAAGTGTAGACGTCGGATAATAATCAGGCTTGGCAGCCCAGAGCGTATGCCTGCCGCGGGGCCGAAACATGTCGGCGTTTTTAGCACACAGGTAGGACACGGCAAGCATGCACACAGATGTTCGTTAAAAAGAAGGCGTAAAGTAATTAAGTCTTGCTGTTGTGGTAGGTTCTAAAGAAGGAGGTTTCATGTCGCTTGTTCATTTTCGTTGCGAGATTATAACGATCAGAGAAAAAAGAATTACAATAGTATTTGCTATTTTCCAATGAGAAAATGAATCTGGTCATTCTGTTGTTGCGAAGAGAAAGAGTCTTGTCAATGTGTAAAGGTTGATGGCCGCAGTCGTTTAGGATCGTGTTGGCGCTGGTGATTTTTTGGCAATATTCTTGCGCTAGCTCACGTGTTTGGCTATATGTGTAGGGCTTAGCACTTCGAAACCGAGGTGGACTGACCTGACAGCTGTTCCTCGTGGCTCGTATGAGCGCATGCCGCTCTCACAAATAGCATCACATTGTATCGTTGTCTCTTTGCTACCTATATCTGCTAGATAGGTCTAAATTGTTTTTAATTTGTTTTTAAGACGAAGTTAAGTTAGGTTTCTGATTGACTATCGGTTAGTTGCGCGTGATAGTTGGGTGTAGAGAGGTTCACTGTCAGGTGAAGTCGATAGATGTGACAGAAAACTTAATCGGTTTTTAAGAAACTACAATATTTCCCATGGATGGCTGTTTAATTAGAGAGAACAAGCCACCCACTGTAGCAGGTATACTTCTATTATTGAAGCTGGTCTTGTGAATGGACTCTTTCTAACAGATATTGACTTCATACGCTCACCTTGTTATAATGACTTTTTGGCCACATTGTTTGGAGCAATTTCAGATCAAGCAGACAGAAGAGTGGATTATTCTTTTATTTAACTTTTCTGTGCTTCGTTTTCGTTGAAACGCCAAAAGCAATTTATGACGTGGATGAGTTGACGATCGATTTTATCTGAAGAAGAAAATCTGTTTTTTTTAAAACAATTAAAGATTAGAAAAAAAGAGACAAAACAAACTAACTGAAAACTTCACTATTTCTTATGGTTAAATCGAAAAAATCTAGCGATCTCAGTGGATATTAAACAACGCAATTCCTAACCCCATCAAGTGATATCAGTTCGCGCGCACTTTGATTAGCTTACAAGAATAAATCAGCATATCGACTATCGAATCAAATGAAAGTAAGGTTTACTTGTGAGAGGAAAAGTTTCGTCTGGTTATGTTGAAGAAGAAGAACTAAGATTTTCGTGGTGGGCCAGTCGTCCACTCGCCTTTTCAGGTTCCTCATTCCTGTTTCAGCGTCTTTTTGTTGCTGCCCTCAGCCGGTGTTGTTGCTCCCGCTTCCGCGGGGCCGGGTGAAGCGTATACCGCGTGACCGCAGCCTTACTGTCTACTTGTATTGCAGGGCGTGAGCCGGCTCCACCTGGCCTGGCGCGTGGCGCGTACAGCGGTCATGCGTGACCGCGGTGATAAAGCTTCGGGGGGTATAGTGCTGGCGCTCCAGCTTACAGTACTTGATGTGAGAAGCTGTGCGCGCGGTGTGTCAGTTGCAGGCGGCACGTATTCGCTGCCTCCGTTAGCGAGGCGTCCGCGTGGGTACTTCTGACTGTGGTGGAAGGAGTAGCGCGAGCGGTGCGCTCTAGGCGCGCGAGCCAACCGGCTCCTGCGTGGGCCAGTTGTCGGTACGTGTTGACGTCAACGAAAGCGTGAATTTTGGTAGGCTTAGCACACGGAACGACTCTATCGGTCATGAACTACCAAATCTCTACAATGAAGGTTAAAACACTTGAAATTTGCTTGAATTGTTTAATCATATCTGTTGAGTAGTGTCCTTAGCACAGCGTGAGTCCAGACTTTACCTCTTGTCAAGTTAACTGATTTACGAAAGTGGCGATAGTATGCCATGTAGTTCGTAGAAACGCGTGTGTGTGCTGGTCGCGTCTATTGAGGCGATGGTATTGATTGAGCCGCGCAGGGTCGATCGATGCTTGACAAATCGAGCAGAGTCGCAGTGGGTTGGCGGGCGGGACTATCCGGTAATACACTAATTGCCATTACAACCCTTCAGTCAGGATTACGGCGCCTAGTGTTCTCGTAGCATTCATTTAGTGTTGTTGTTGTGTCACATTTCATACGAATGAGTGGATGGGACCTTAGTTAAAGTCTACTCCAAACAACATATTTTTGCGAGAAACTTTTGCATGGCAATTTTATTTTGCTCTCAGAGGTTTTTGCGCAGAAAATCGTGGGCTGAGAGGAGCAGTCGCCGAAGGAAATATTTCTTGGTTCATACTTTCGGTTTGCTGATGTCTCGAACCGGGGATTCGAAGCCTGGACTTCATTCAAGTAAGCCAGATACACTACCTGCGAGGGCCTCCGGTTTAAGGCTCTCGTGTATTTGGTGTGTGGCTCCGTGCTACGGTAAGGATCTCGCGCGGTTCGCAGTGGGGTGGGCGGCCTGTAACGATCTAGGTCATGCGAAGAGCGTCTACAGTCTCTTTTAGCTACAGGCTGTGCGAAGGCCCCTCATAGCTTATGAGGGGTAGGCGCCCGTAGGTAGGAGAATCCCAGTTTCTGGGCACCGGTTATGTTGTGCTAGGTAGCTAGGGGCTGTACGAGCCGCGTGTCCAGTCACGTCACGAAGCAGCATAGAGTGTTGAGACAAGAGCTGGCTCTGTCGACAGCCACTGTTGGTATATCTGTCAGAGGTGCTGTGGGTTGCGCGCAGAAAGATTGCTGCTGGAGAAGGTAACGTGGCGGTGGAGCCATTCTCCACTCACCTACCTATCGATAGCGGGAGGATGTCTCATAATTGAAAATCTATTTAAAACAAAACGGAGGAGTTAACCGGACTTTCGAAGAGCGGATACACCACTCGATACAAAGAAGAACGGACTAACGTATTCGTGGAATATACGAACGATGTCTGAATCAGTCCTTGTTCGTCAGCTCACGTTTCAATACGCCAACTATCTATTTGATTAACGCGTGTGTATTAACCCGTTTGCACTGCGCAACGAAATAAAAGAACGGAAGCTACGAGTGTATGTTCGTGGTTCGGGCACGTCAAGCATCGGTGTGTAGAGATGAGCACAACTTCGGCTGACTCTCTTTATTGATCAGTTTTCGTAGTTTTTTCACGAGAAGAGCCGAAGTTTGTATAAAAAAGATGGCCTGATCCGGTAGGCAGTCAAGGATAAGAATAAACCACGCCAGACTAGGTTAAGACCAAGTCTCTCACAGAGGAGCTCGAAGAACTCGTTTAGCATCCTTAATTATACGAATGAGGCTTGTTGCTTGTTTTAAATATGCTTGAAAGACAATGGTGCGGGTGTACATGGCGATGGTTGTGAACCAGAAAAGACAGACGGCTGAGCCTTCGATTGCTGCGCAAGGTTTCTGCTATTGGTAGCTAAGCGGGTTTGAAGACTGTAAAGGCGCGAGAGGGCGGCCGCAGGGTGGTTAAACTATTGTTTGAATTTGTGAGAGTTATTGTCTCATACGCAAGCGAACAAGTGTACGTTGTCCCAACTACATGTGTTACATTTCGCTACTCCCGTACCCTACTTCATATCGTAGAAGAGTTGAAAACGAACGTTTGAGAACGCGCTGGTGCACCAACCTCCGAGACGTCGGCTTGGACTCTCTCGAGCGAAGTAACGTGGTGCGGTGTCAGGAGTGTATACGGGATGAGTAGGCAAGTAACGGCGGAGAGACTGCAAGCGTAGGACACGCCTCGCGATTGTTTGTAGTTAAAGAGGCGTGGACGAGTGGGAGCAGTACAGGTGGTTGGAGATGTGCGATGTGCTAGGATCAACGATAAGTATATCGCGGGTGTGCAGTCATACGCCCTGCGTCATTTGTGCATAGCCGCCGAGTCGCTCGATGACTCGCCACGGGGTCATCTCAAATCAAGGACCCGCCCGGCAGGGTTCTTAATTCAATATCTCGGATAAATGGTTGCGGTTGTACAATATTAGCTTGAAGTCGGATGTATAGTCTGAGTAGATAGCTGTGTGGCTTATTGAGTGTTCATGGTTCGAAGACCCCAGATCAATACATCTCCAACCAAAACGAAAGACTGGGAAAAGTTTTTTCTTCGGCGACTTCCTCTTAGAAGATTTCTAGCAAAAACTCTGAGAGAAAATAAATTGCCATTAAAAGTTCCAAAATATTTGTCGCGCGGAGTCGACTTTGAAACTATTACGGTCCCGCCACTCATGTATAAATTAACAGCAACGACATAAGTGGCTCATGAGAAGCGTAGGCCGTAATCCTGAGCTGATGGGTTGTAATGCCTAATATGTTACATTGTATGTATGTCATTAAACTGCTTCATTTTCTTATTTTCCATTGATCAATTTCTCAATAAATGTATTGGGCTGTCTGCAATATTAGCTTATGAGTCGCCGTAGTATAGTAGAGTAGTGTGGTTGACTTGTTAGAACGTGCGAGGGCCCTGTTTCTGCGGTCACTTCCTCTCAAGCAGATTTTGGGGCTAAAGCTCTGGAGGAAATTGAATGAAAGTTTCTTAAAAATCTGTGATTGAAGAGTCGACTTTAAATTGTAGGCCTCCATGTAAACTAAAATGGGCACAACATAAGTGCGTGGAGAAGCTAGGGTGGTAATCCTGAGGTGAAGATCTGTATAATGAAGCAATTATTTTGTATGTATGTATGTATGCAGTTTTAACTTCAGGTCTCAATGCATATATTTACGTAACATATTTGAGATTAAGCGCATGAAACTGGTGGTTGTGAAACCGGCGATGTCTCACCTTCCTGGTAAGTCTGGTTACAAGGCGGTGTATTTGTACACAGTTCAGGATGACAGTTGTATTTTACTATTTTATGTACATATAACAACGCTTTGACCCAGCTTGCAACACCATTCATAATTTGGCGTGTGTTAACTTCAATTCTATTCGCAGGGTACTTCTAGTTTTATCATGACCCCGTACGCATCAGATTTAAAAAGTTTTTCGTTGTAAGTTGTCATTTACCTCAAATCTTTGAGAAGCAAGACTGCCTGATGTCAGGAGGCCGACGAATAAAAGTATCTTTGTGTCTTATATTTCTGTCTTGTATTAATATCTGTCTATAATATTCTTATATTATGTGTTGCTGATGTTTATTGTCATTCTTCCTGATATGTTGTTATAGAATATTAAGAATTAGATTGTCATTTGTTCATTCATGGTCTTTCAGCTCATTCTCGTTGCAATGGCATCAAATTGGACCTCTTATATCTTGAAAATGGAATCCTGATTACAGACGCGTGTGCGAGATTGGTTGCTATACAGAAACATGGTAAAATTCCTCTGTAACCTCCATTGCCACATACCTAGATCTAGATCGGCATTTTCGTTGAACAATTCGATTTTGGCGAGGCGAGGTTTCCAGCTTTCTTTTTTTTTTATCTAAGAAATTCTGATGGCAACTGGCCATCAAATTATGGTTTATAAGGACATGCGAATTTTCGTATTCCTTTTTTGCTTTTATTAATTTGCGAATATTATTATTCCTGAGCTCAAACACGATATCTCTTTCTAAGCATTATTGTTGAGATATTTGATCTCTGTGGATTATGTAATCTCGGCATAAATTTTACAGTGAAAATAGTAATGGCCTTTCAGCAATCGTGGCCAGTCAATTTTGGTCAATGTTTTCTATCCACTTAAATCGACAAATATTCTCTTTACAGTCAATAAAGAGAAATCTCAAACAAGCATGGGTCTTATTTTAACGAATTGAGAATAGTCGCTGTTTGTACCACTGTTGGCGTGGTACTGCGTAGAAGTCCTACAAGTAAATTCGTTTGGCCCAGAAGCAGAGTGGTTCACAACAACACAAGAGGGTGTTTCACAAGACTGCATACCAATTTTTTTATTGTACCTTTGCAAGACAACAGTATAAATTCACATTAGAAATCCTTGCAGCATCAGTAGATTTGAAGTAGATTCACAGTCTATTAACACCTAAAAAACAGTTTTTTTTTAATTGATTGTCTGAGAAAGGATGAAAATTCGTGTGAATTCTGTTGATCTGCCTTTTATAATGCGAGAATTCAACCGCCTGATTCCGATCGTATGTGTGGTGCTACAAATTGAGCTCAGAATGATGTGGTTGGTATGTGAAAATCGGTTCAACGCTACGAATGACTGGAAGAAGATGACTCAGGTAAATGAACTTGATTTGCTTGCAACGTTATTTTTTTGTTAAATAGCTAACTAGTAATAATATGAGTAGATATAATAGCAAGCTAGAAAAGTAGCTATACTTGTTCAGATTACCAGGGCGCACTTCTAATGCCATTATACCGGCCAACTGGACAATACTAACATTTTGCTGACGTGCTGTTTGGCATTATCAGACGATCTTTCCACAATTGAACCAGAGAGATTTATTGGCAAGGAAACGCGATGAATTCGTATTATGTATGGAGGATGTGGTGGAAGAATGCTGCAAAAAGTCTTGGTACGTTTCAAGAACTTTCCGCATATTGTTTGCTTAAAGAGGAAACTAATGGGATGTTGAAAAGGGGAGTATCCTAAAATAAAAAAATTACGATTTCATTGAAATTAGCTCATAAGGGATAAATTTTTGGTAGAATAAATAATTAGTTATCGCTTTAAATAAATTACGATAACTTCGCGGTCTCCTCCACACAACCTGACGTTAAGTGCAACGTGAGAACCTGCCGCCGTCACCAGTCAACAGAGCGTGTTTAGTTGATCGAGCCGATAGGCGACCTCAGAATCCGCACGTACTGTGGGTATAATGGTGTTTCGCTTATTAGAGCGTGACCAGTCACGGTTCAACCGATCTGGTGCAAGACATCTCGAAGCAAAAGAAGCGTGAACAGATGCATGAAAATTAATTTCCACGTGGACTTCCGCTCAGTACGAGTTCGCTGGCAGATGAAAAAACTTTTTTAAAAATCTGTCTTTTGGCGGCGAGGCTTGAACAGCGTGAAGCATCTACACATATGTTGGTTCTGGTGAGGGAAGCGGAGGTGGTTAATACTGCGACTAATAGGTTGTGTCCATTAGGCTTTCGCCTCATGTCACAATATAATTTTCGGCATGCATGCGAACAATTAGCACAGATTTATGGTTTTGTACTTTAAATTATAATGCGTAGCCTCTGCGGGTTTAAAGTGGTTTAAATCATTAGGATAAGTGTGTTCCAACCTGTTGGAGCACAGCGCATCGTAGAGAGGTTAGTGAACCAGGTTTAGGGGTAGAAAAGAGCAGTTGAAAACAGACGAAAGACTATGTTTGTGATGCTTTGACCGGTTGTGTGCAGTGGACGCGCGTCCAACAAAGAAACTCGAGCCGCTGAGCAGATAAATGCTTGATTTGTTTGATGCACTAGCAGGGAAAGCCCGCGAAAAAGCTAGATGACAGATATTTCAGAAGATGGTACTTTGTAAGTAAAATGTTTCTTCATTTCAGTTTGAAAAACTGGCAATTTAAATGATTTTAAAATAAACAATAACCGGTCAATTTATGAATCTGTATATTTATTCTTAACTGTCAGTTTCTTTTGGAAACTGCCAGTGTAGTATTCAATGGATATCGAATTAAATAAGCATTTAGAAGGCTATTAAGTAGTAGACTACTCTTAATAAAAAAGCGCGGAATCTCAATGTTAAGAGGGAAATGCTGGGGGTACGCTTACAAATCACAGTTCTTTGCTGACTAAGGCCTACAATGGGTCTTTTGTGAGGAAAACTCATCGTGGTTTCACCGTAGATTAGTATGCGACACCGAAATAACATTGCACTTGCCATGATGTCAACATGCATCTACTAGCACTCGACATTTTTTTGTTTTCTCCTGCCACCCTCGTATGCCGTATATGAAAGGTTCTCCGAACTCTAAACGATGTAGAGTTATGATCATGAATCTTATCTGAATGGAAATTTTCCTAAATGGGTCACCGTTAGTCTAGGGTAAGGTCGAGTGGTGCTTTTCTTAGACGCGGTGCCCTCAATGAAGATCACATCACGAGGATCGGCTGAATTCACGTTGGATTGAGGAAACTGGGCAAAACCTTTCATTCTGGTGAACCGCTTTCTATTAGAACTCAATCTTTAGCATAACACAGCGGTGTGTATCGGTGGTAGGAAAACAGCCATACCACGAAAGATCACGCTTGGTGGGGTAGCGGGATGTCAAACATAAAAAGTCTATATAGGGACGAAACAGAGTGGATAGAGATACGAATTCATGAAGTTAAAAAAATTTAATAGCGTCGGAACTTTATGCAATGACATATTGTGTAATTATCCAAGAGCATGGCACTTGTCAGGATTCTTGAGAGCATTACAGGTCTATACAGTAAAATCTTAAATGGATCTGAGGTTTTGCTTACAATCTGTACTATAAAAAAATGTGGTGTTGTAGATTCGAGAACAAATGCTTCAACTGCGCTACTTACGTTTCTATTTCTGAG
>QOCX01001146.1:23297-45548 GCA_005959815.1 Sarcophaga bullata | reverse complement strand
AACCGCTCTTCTTAATTGGTAAAATTTGATTTTGATGATCGTTAGAATTTTATCAATAGTGGGCAGTTTCTTTTGTCGCTCACTGTATACTGTGCACTCCTGAAATAAGGTTAAATATTGAAACCAAAATTACTTTCCTTTTAACATAAAATTAAGATGAATTGGAATGTTAACTAAGAATTCTGACTTTTTAAGAGAGTCTAGAACAAGTATTTTCAAATTTTGCCTTCAAGTTCAGTGTATAAATATTGAAGTTATGCACTGTGCGCGAATGAACAAATGCGGGGAATAAAAACTAGAATCTCACAAAGACATTCAACTGCATATCTCATCTGCAGTACAAAAAAAGTAGTCCCAAAATGTAACATTACACTGATTCAAGGGAAAACCAGTATAGTCACCAGCTTAAGAGTTTCGGAAACTCTAATGAAGAATCCATGTATACTTGAAATATCAACTCCTTAATATATATTAACAACAAGTAGGGTCATGCGGTGTATTAGATGCCTGATTACAGTTGATTATTATACTTTCAATATAGTCAATGAATTTGTTTATCGTGACTCCGTCGTTACCACCAAAACTGTCAAAGTCTGGAGATCAAGTGTAGTTTCACTCGACAGTCTCGATAGGCAATTGAATAGCAGAGACATCTGCGTACTGCAAAACTAGTAGACTACAGGACTGTGTTTTTATGGCGAAGAGGCATGAACCCTATTAAGCCCTGATGCAGCAGTCTTGAATGTATTCGAAAGAAAAGTCCTACGTTAGATATCGGTAGAGTGCAATTTGGTGATGATTACCTCATACGCATCAACAGTGAGTTGCATGAGCTCCTTAAAGACATGGACAGCGGATTAACATGCAACGGTTGGCTCGGCCATGTCGTTCGTATTGAAGAGAATAGTCTAACTAGACGGGTATTTGATGCGGGGGTTTGCGCAAGTTGGCGAGGAAGACGAACTTATTTGAGTTGAAAGGACCTGTTACGCGCAAGAAACAGATTCGCCTGCAGGTACGTTTTAAGGCGGAACGAAATGCATTAATCGGGTTGTTGTCGTATGACTTTTATGTAAGTTGTATCAGACATATTGGCTGCATGAATTCTAGAATTGGGTTACCAAATTACGACATACTAGGAGCAGTAAAAATACCAAAGTAGAGAATTTTGCGCTCCATTGTTTTATGTATTAAATGTCTGTATGTATGTAAGTACTAAGAGTTCATTAGTATTTATTTAGAAACACTTCTGCTTCATGACCATCTGCATAAGATTTTTTGGTGCAAGCTATTCTCCAGCTATTCTCCATAAATGCAGGCAAAATTTTAATGAAAAATTGCCGAAACACTGAATAAAAAAAAAATGATAAATTAATGAAAATTCTTTGTAATTAATGAGCAGAAAACTTATTGTTATTATGAAAAGAAATGCAAAAAAGAAAAAACAAAAAAGAGTAATGGACAGAATTATGTAAAACAAAAAAAAAAAACGGAGAATATGCCCTGAAAAGAAATTTCATTTCATTTAAGAAGTGAAAACATTACGAACGAATATTCTTTTCTTATGGAATCTCCTCTTAAGGAGAGACCAATTTGAAAAAGGAAGTGCAACAGAAACAAAGAAAACAAATTGGAATGTTAAAAATGATATTCAAACATTATTAATCTAAAGAAGAGAAAAGTAGTGCTGCTGTAATAAAGAAGACAACCAATTATGAATGAAAAAATTATAAAAAAAAAATTAAGGATACTATAAGGCGTACAATACTTAATTTAAATAAATTGTGCACATTTTTTTTTTTAAAACAAATTATGAAATTGAATTGAATTACATTCATTGAAAGTTAGTGATGCAACAGTAGGAAAAAGCAGAGTCATGAGTGATAAATAAAAAAAAAAATATGCCACTGAACTCATTATTCATACTGTAGTCATAGCAAATGTTTGCATAGACGTACGCCATTGTGGATCATAACAGCGAGAGAGATTTGTGCAGAAGATACGACCTTGAGGTCCAACGTTTTGCTACTCTTTCATCATTAAAAACTAAGATCTTTAGGAAAATGTAACATTCCAGAAGCCAAGACCATGACACTCCCAGCTTAAAATGCTACGTACTAGACTATCTAGGCACCCAATTGCAATTAGGGATTACGGAATTTAAATTAGGAAAGTTTATGGCCAGAACAGTTAGGTTTCAATGAGAAGATGTCGTATGTACGTGCTAGAAGTGAATCGCAAATCAAAAGCTTGTGTTATGGTGGTAATTGCGAACATAGATCAGGTCAAGAATTTGCGAAAAGGTCTGAACAATCCGAAGCCTTTGCAGTATTGCGGATTCATAAGAGAAAGCGAAATCTTCAAAATTTTCAAAAACGGCTAAACATAACAGAACTGCTGTGAAATTTTTAGGAGCCAATTTAATAAGGGAAACCCAAATGGAAAAGGAAAATTCTATCTGAAATTCTAAGTCAATTTTATTCAAAATTTACCCTACAATCTTGAAATCTTTTAGTTTAGTTTCGAGGTTAAGCAGACATAAATAAGGTTCTTGAACTGGTTCTACGCTGATTGCGTTTTAAGAATTTCCCTGGCAGATGATTTCTAGAGTTCTACAATGGAATTATGAAGCTGGCGGCCAGTTACCACCAACTCTATCTAATCTTAAGAAAAAGTTATCAAATCCGTATCATCATTGACTTCAATCAAGAATTTTTAGATAATATGTGGGGACATTTTTCCTGGAGTAGACATAAATTAAAATAAACTGATCCAATATAGCCTATACACAAACCTTAAAAGCTATAATGAATGTTTTGGGCCCATAGGCAGTTCTAGCTAATACCAGAGTTATTTTTATATTAATTTGTCTAGCCTTTTCAAGTGTGAAACTTATTATTTCAAGTGTTATTTGCTTCAATTCCACTCTCCTTATTTTAAATATTTTTTTCAAAACATCTTGCATTGTGGTACTCAACATTTTCTTTCTTGTTGATGCAGCTGCTACTGCTGCTGCTGTCATTGTTGGCATTTATATTTCTGTTACCAATAAAGCTTCTTGTCATTATTGCTGTTACCATCTATTGTTACATTGTTTAGCAGTCAAACGAAATACTTGTTGAAATTCTGTAAATGACATTAAACTCCAAAGTGATAAACAACAACAGCGAGAACAACAAATGCAACACTATGAAATGCAGCAATGAGATATATTGTTGCATTAAAGTTTTAACAAAAAATACATAAATTACGTTAAAAGTTCTTTTTCATTCTCTTTTTTATTGCAAGAGACAATGTCTTCAATATTTATGTCCATTATAAACGCTGGCAACAGCTGTATAATATGCTGCCGTAGCAGCATTCCTTTCGCTTTTGTATCTTGGCAATAATGACTTTGAAAAAGTTTACTTTTATGAACCTTTAAGATTTTGTTTTAAGTTTCATTCGTAATTGGATGAAAACAATCAAACCTAATGAAAAACTGCTTTTTCTTAACAATAGCAATTGCGTACATACCCGTGTATGAGTGATATTTTTAATTTGCGTTTACATTGTGTTACTCATACGCCTAGGGGGTTTCACTAACTTGTTATGCAAAATGTATGACAAATTTGGTGTGAGAAAGAGCAGAAGCAGTTTCTTACTTATTTATTCAGGCTGATTAAAACGTTTTACAGATTCTGACGGTATTATAAACTGTCAATAGAAAATTTAATAAAACATGATAGCTTTGCCTTAAAATTAACAATAGCCAGCGATCATAATTTCATAGTAAAGCTCTAAAAATCATGTCATGTCATGGAAATTTTAAAGCGTAGAACCAATGCAAGATTCGTATTTATGTCGGTATAACTCAAAACCAAGCTATAAAATGTCAAGATCGTAGTGTAGTTATCAAAAAGATTTACTTGACTTGAATGGAGTTCTTTCAATATAGATATTAAGAACAGAAAGAATTTCATAATCTTCCCATTATCTTTATTGAGTTCCTAATCATTTTCCAGAAGTACCATATAGCCAGCGTGTCCTTATGACATTTTCATTATCCTTGAATCTTGATTCTTGGGGCCATAACATTATACATAACATACTTCGTCATTACAAACCTTCAGTACGGATTACGACTTAGATTCTCACACCACGTATGTTAAACGTGAGAGCCGCCTCTGAACGATAAGTGTTTGAGAAACTTTTTTCATGTTTTGCCGAAGAAATATTGTCGTATTTCGATTTGTTGGAGATGTTTGTACCAACTAGACTACCAATTAGACAGGGTTCTACTTCCACTTATGTAACTGTGGTATCACAATGGGCTCTGTGTGCGGCCGAAGTATGTCCACTCATGACTCCATCCAGGAACAGCCACTTCTACCTACCTAACTACCTACATACCTACCTACCTACCTACCTACCTACCTACTCCCACTAGGAATTCTCTAATGTTACATTTTCCTAAAAATTTTAGCTTTTAATAATGAAAGAGAAGAGAAGAGGGTGGTCGCGTCTGGAATCTAAAATTGTAGCTACTCTACTAAGGACACAGGACTTTTCATTTCCATAACCTGTAGCTTGTTGATAATCGCTTTCTTTATATTGATGAACTGTTAACAGTATGTCCTCACATTGTAAAGCATTCGAATCATCAGTACTAACTTGGCCACCAATGGCGCAAGCTTACTGCTTTTCGATCATACATAATTGGTCATTATATACCTTCAGTCATGATTACGGCCTAACTTCTCTCCCAGACTCAAAGTATAGTTGTTTACTAAGAAATTTTTGATTTGTTTAGAGTCTGTTGATTGCCGTAATTAAATACAAAGGTACAGATGATATGAGGAAAATCTTTAGTTATGTTGTAACTGTAAACATTAAATCTACCATAATAGATTGCTTCTAAAACAACATTTTTTTACCTCCAAGGCTGTAGACTGTGTTGGTTCACTGTTTCAGAGTTTTCATTAATTTTGACTAGAATACGCTTGTATGCCTAACAAATATATACGAGTACATACATGTGTTTTAGATATGCATACCACTATATACGTATGTGAGAAGCAATTTATTTAAATTTGCTAATATGTTTGACACACTCTCTAAATATGTATTCACGGTTTATCCGTGTCTGTTTGTGATTTTTATTCTTTACATATTATTCACCTAGACGCATAAATCAAATCAAATATCAAACACCTTATATTGTATTTTTCAGTGTTTGTTACAATTGGGTCTTCCAACAGAGACTTCTGAAGTGTGACAGTTGATAACGTCCATATTGTTGAAGATGCATGTGTGAAATTTGTCGTCCTTAGTAGGAGGATATAGCATTCAATTACACATGCAAACAATAAAATTGTTTTTTTTTATCAAAATAAGTGTTTTCTTCGGCAAAGTACTCTTTGCTTTTCCATATTTTACAGTGGCCGTAAATGACCTGCCAAGAGGATTATTTGCAAATCAAGAGATTTGAATCCTTGACGAAACGCAAGTTCTGCACATAACATCACTGATCACGTTCTTTCTCACACTTTTACTGAGAAAATATTGCATCAAGACTTGGGTTTGCACTCCTGCAAAATGTAACTGGCCTAGGAAAGTTAAACGATCATGGAGAACGTCGTGTGTTTATTAAATGGGCTTTTGATTTTCACTGAAAATCTCCTTGAATTGAAATTTATTCAACAATGAAGCTCATTTCTTGATGAATTGCTATTTAAACAAACAAAATTGTTGAATTTGAGACGATATCAATGCATATGAGATCTAAGAGCATCCAACGTATACATATTCTTGGATCAGGCCGTAATTTTAATGGCTAGTATTATAAGTAGCTAATTACCAAATTCCTTTAGTCTGAATTGCATTATATGGACTCTAACCACAATAGAACTATGCTATGTGCCATACAGCTCGAGTCTCATTAGATATTTGGAGAGAGCTATTTGAGGGCGTAGTCCTTTCAAGTGGGGGTATTTAAAATCTTGTCATTTGACCCCGTTATTCTTTCTCTTGTAAAGTTTGCTTAAACCTCAGTTATATTGCGTAGTCGCCGTGGTCTAGTAGGTAGTGTGTTGGCTTAAACTGTAGGTCCCGCCACTCATGTATAAAATTAACACAAACAACATAATTGGTGTGAGAAGCTAGTTCGTAATCCTGACTGAAGGGTTGTAACTTTCAATTATGGTCATGTATGTATGTATATGCGAATTTATAGCAATCCTCAAGCGAACATTATCTCGACTGATTTTTTCGTTAGAGCCATGGAAAATGGGGAATTTCAGATGCACTCCACTCCAGAGAATCCGTCGCAGACATTTGAATGATGCTATATTCCCAGCATAATGACATTAATAGGTCTTTCAAACGATTACAAAAAATATTTATGATCTCTCAAATACATTTGGTTTTATTGAACTTAAAAATGAATAAAAAACCTTCGAATGAAAGATCCGATATTTATCTATAAAGGAGATGTTTCCATTGACATGTAAGCTTCCTAAATGGTATAAATTATTCCATAATATATATTTGAGATTACAGATTTGTATTTACATTAACGAAAATCACTGATTATATGCAAAGGATATACAAATACTTGTATTGATAAGAGGTATTGTAAAAATAAATTCATTTTCTTTGTATAGGATTTGAATACAGGACTAGAAAAGCAATTTTGATTGTGTTGATATCGATAAGACTTTAAAGATTTATTGATAGTTACGCTAGTGTTCAGTAGACATCTGTTTAGTAGACATCGATGGACTATTTTCTAAGGGACGCCGCTAAAGAAAAGTGTGATGCCTGCAAACCAGAGACAATTGAGCAATTTAGGGCCAACATTAGTAAAGCCATTGCCGAAATACGACCACTTACACTCGAAAAAAAGCACAAAAATTTGTCTAATCGTTTCAATTCTAATAAGTTCCGATATTAGAATTTGAACCACCTTAATACTTAGAATTTAATTTCCGAATATGCGTGTATTTATTTCATATTAAAAAAAAATATTGCTTGGGTTTATAAAATTTTTTTCATCTCGTTTGTCCTTGATGCTGATGATATTGAAAAAGAAAGGATTTTTTTCTTCTTTAAATAAACAGGAATACATTTCAAATAATGTTGAATGCAAAGCGGCAGAAAAAGAATTTTTTTTCTAGAAAAATATGTCATGTGACACAACATGTTGCTTTTGATGTTTGCTGATGCATTGAAGCATCATATTTTAAAACAGCAGACTTAAATAAAATCCAACAGAATAATTTAAATGACATGCATTACTCACACACATAAGCATATGTATTCACCTATACATTGGCATAAATTTAAATATTTTACGAGGATTGTGAAATACTTCGATACTTCAGGTTTTCAATTTATATTGGACCTACTGCTGTTAGATACTGTACTGTACTGACGTTATATTATCGAAACTATAAGAAGTTCTCCTTTTCTTTAAGCGCCCCTCGTATATATAGATTTTTAAAATTGTTTTTACAATATTTTTAATATTTACTCATGGGAATAACGTCTCACATTTAAATCTACTGTCATACAACTCCCTGCAGGATTTCACCGAGAATGTATGAATCAACATAAGAATTTCATTATCATACAATGATTAAAAATAATTATTCTCTCTTTTTATTTCAATTCAAAAACGACAGTCAGCAGTCGGCAGTAGGCAGTCGGCAGGTTGCCAGTTGGCAGTTGGCAGTCGGCAGTCGGCAGTCGGCAGTTGGCAGTCGGCAGTCGGCAGTCATTAAAGACACAACACTTACGTTGTTGCCAAAGTGATAAATTTTTTGCTTTTGCTTAGAACGATTCAATTCATGGAATAAATAATTAAAATTTTTCATTTTGTTTTAATTTCTCTGCTAAACTCCATGTACCTAACATACGAACATAAACTCATCATGACAAGTCTTCAATCAGACTACGAACTAGCTTCTCACATCACTTATGTTGCGTATGTGTTAATCTCATAATTGAGTGGCGAGATATACAGTTTAATTTCGATTCCGCATTGATTTTTGAGAAATTTTTCATGGCAAATTTGTTTTCACTCTCAAGTTGGTTTCACCCATGGTTTCGAAACAAACTTTTTGTTCTGAAACAATTTTTATTATACGGAGTTTGACGTTTCTCTTTTTGAGAGAGAGAGAGAGAGAGAGAGGAAGAGTGTAAATTTTGCTTCGGAACAATTTCAGCTTGAATTGGTTTAATTTTAATTTTTATTCCGAAACAATTGGACAGTGCTGCCACCTGGCAAATTTAATAGAAAATTGATAAAATAGTAAAACTAATACGTCGTTTACAAACATATTTCATATGGCAGCCTCGTTTTTCCAGAACAATTGTCCGAGGTGGGTGTGAATCGCTTCAGAACAAACTCTCAAAAAACTAAAATTGTTTCGGAACAAAATGTGAATCCAGTTTCAGAGTCGTCGAAGAAATATTTTCTTCATACCTAGGTTGTCCAAGAATGCCGAGTATCTCTCTATCCAAAGTATACAACGTACAGTTCTTGAGCACAAGGACATTGAAGATAAATGCGCATGCGTACTCTGACAAAATGGAAATTCAATTAAAAATTAGGCTTCTATAAAGGCAATCACTTGGCATCATTCGCTTGCAAATGAAAAATGGGATGACGAAACTACTGGCAAAGAGACCATACAGTTCTACAACAAAATTAACATGAAACTTCCGTAGGTTCCTAACACTTACTTCTGGGGCCACATATCCAGAGACTGGAAATATTTCAAAATGACTTCTACAGAACCAGTAACAAAAAAAGAATAGGCAAACCAAATCATCTTCACAGTTTGACATTTTCTTTGCCATTTTCCGGTGCTTGTAGACCTAAGAATTCTTAGGCGTCATGCTTTAAACACAATAAACGCAACGCAGCAGACACAGCAATTTCTAAAAAGTAGAATACTTAGGTGGCATGTGGATATGATTAATTTAAAGCCAATGCGACAAAAAGCAAATTGTTGTTGCAAAATTACTGTGTTTTAAGCATTATAAAACTCTGGCGATAACTTATGGCAACTATTTTTAATGAAGGCAATAATATTTGAAGTATTTTTCCATCCATTATTTCACTACTGTATTGAGAAGAAGAATATGTTCGTTCAACTACAATATTGCATTGAGAAATAAACTTTAAAGAAAGAATACTTTTAAAACAAAATACTGTAACGTGATGAAAAGCTTTATTTTTCCTTTTTAGGTTTTCATTATTGCTGTGGATTTTAAATCTCTTATTTCATGTATTTTCGAAACACAATGAAAATTATTTCCATTCAATGCTATGTTCACAGGCATTCATCTTTTTTTGTTTATCAGAATGTAAAACTAAAAACAAAGGATTTTTTTTTGTTTGTTTATCAGAATATAAAATAAATGGGAGTAGAGTGTGGGCCCATAATTTTACAAATAATTTTTTTTTTTGTTTTTTTTTTTTCAGTGTATTGTTGTTTTATTGTTTCACATTTTGCCGTGTATATTTTTATTTTCTATCAACATACATGGGCAAATAATAGAAAACGTTGCTTTAGAGTATGGAAATATGATGCAACACAATAGATTTTTTTTTTTTTTTTTTTTTTTTTTTTTGATGTGAAATTCTAAAATTCCCAATGGTAGAAATGGCAGGATAAATTCGATTTGTTTGTTGTTGTTTTTTTATATGAAAGTTATCTTCGAGAAAATTACAGATTTTCATTTCCGTTTATTCTCAAACAAAAATAATACCAATGCAATGGCGGTGGATTGTTAAAGAGAACTTTTTTTATTATTACTTTCGTTTGCAATAGCATAGTGGTTGTTACTTCTTTTTTGTTTTTTTTTCATTTATTTTGTTCAGAGAACTTTTTTGTGGCGATATAAACAAACGCTTTTTTTGTGTTATCCCGGAATTAGGAAGGTAAACGAACGATAGTATTAAATTAAATGCAGCTTCCTCAAGAAACTAAGACCAACCATACTTGAGGATCAAAGTATTTTGTCTGTCTAATGCAGGCTGGTACGCACTCTTAAAAGTCCTGAGACATTGTTATGATGTGTTCCATTCAGACAGTTGTAGAGGACTAATAGCAAAAAAAAAACGCTGCGATTGAACACCAGTGCCTTAAACAACCACAAATTTTAAAGCATTTTATGGATGTAAAACAATTCTCGCTAATGTAAACTGCAGTAATCAATTCATTAATAGGCAATTTTACTTGCTATTACGAATGAACGCATGTAGACATCATCCATCCACCTTAACTGGTCCTAACAAGCTTTCTGTCAGTACTACGATCTAGTTTCCTACAGTTTAAGGTGGTCTCCGAACGACAAATTTTTGACAAACATTTCATGAGAATTTTTGCCAAAAGAATGCGGGCTAGAAATAGCCAAGAGAAATACTTTTTCATATTTCGTTGTGCAAGATGTTAAATATGAGGTTTGAACCTCATGTCCAATAAGCCAACGCACTATCTAATGAACTACGGTGACTCCACCATCTGTAAGCATCGTAATACTATCACCGTATTTTAATATTCCTTCATCTTATATGGGAGTAAGCCTCCTTTCCAATTCTACATTTAGATCAATCATCTATTTTGGGGACTATCCGTCGACAAAGGAACATCATTATCGAACAAAGGTACTGAAAGATAATAATACACCATCTGGAGCAGAGGACTTTCTAGGTTTTATTTGCCCTGTGCCATTCAGCCTTAAGGCATTAGTGTTTTATTCCAATCTATACGTTTCATAGTGTAATCAGATGCATTTTATAGTTGGCAATAGCGTTATATGAAGTTCTCTTAAAATTCTAATGGTGGAAACTCAAGGATTTTACAAGATTAACTCAAATTTATATAATTTTAGCATATGTTTTCCTTGTAATTTCAATTTCGTTCAGGACATCTTGGGTTCATCCTTAACCTTATCCATTCTCTTTAGCCATTTGATAAGATCTTTAAAGATTGAGGTGAAAAGACTGCCTGAATGACTGAATGACTCAAACACATCTGACCTAGAGTCTAACATGGAATGGAATTGTGCACACACGATTGGCCTATGGGAACCGTGACTGTTTAAAAAAAATTTAAAGTCACACGAAGTAATTCTATTTTATCATTACCAAAAATGGAATGAAACTCTTATGAACTTGCTGTGGCAAGAATCTGTTTGAAATATGTTTTGATTTGATGGAGCACTAAAGCAACAGATTCTAATTTTATTGTATTATATAGTGTTCGTTCTTTCCTTCTTTGCTATCCTGGCCATATTTTACTTTATTAATAAAGCCTTTAAAACATTTCCATTTCATTATATTTTATTCTTCATTTTGCATTTCATTGCCTCTCTCAAAGGTCATCTTTGTATCTCTAGCGGCATAAATCTTTTAATTTTTTTTTTTTCTTTCAACGAAAAATATTTTTTCTGGAATTTTGCAAAAAAAAGTTGCATGAAGCTCTCCATAGGATTGTGTGCTGTCACCACAAAAATACTTTTCAATCACAGAGCTACAGTTGTCTATCTCTGGTTATTCTGGTTAACAATAATGTCAGTCATGTAAAGCGGTTTAAATGAAGTGAAAATTTTGTCAGAATTCTGTCAGCACACATGTTGCACTGAGGAATGTTTTGATTTGTTTTATTTCCCTTTTTGTTTTCTTCAGAAAATTTCGCATAATGAACTTAACACTTGACACTTTACTTGCGATCTAAAATAGAGGCTCAAGAACAAGGCAGCCAAATCAATTATCGGCTACAGTAGTCACCGTAGTCTAACATGTGGTATGTTGACTTATTAGACTTGAGGCAAGTTTTCAAACCTAGAGAAGACATCTCTAAAAAACGAAATATGAAAAAATATTTCTGAGGCGAATCTCTCAGCAAATTTCTGGCAAAAAATCTGAGAGCAAATAAAACTTGCCATGAAAAAGTTTCTCAAAGAAATCTGTCGTTCGGAGTGGACTTCAAACTGTAGGTTCAGCCATTCATGTATAAAAATAACACACACAATGAATGAATGAGTGCGAGAAACTAGTTTGTAATCCTAACTGAAGGGTTTATACGTCAAATGCAAGCCAGACACATGATTATAAACTAAGAAAGAGGAATGCAATCTCCATTCCCATATCCTTTGAAACCATTCCAGTTAAGAAAATTATTTTAATATTGCCAATGAATGATGAATTGAAATATTCTTAGTTTTTAATCTCTCCATAGTAACATTTTCTAACTAAAAACGATCCTTTATTATATTTTATAGCAATCGAAATTCGAATTTAATTTCAAAATGCAATAAATTCTTAGCAATAGCTCAAGAAGAAGGGAAAAACGAGGTTAAGCCATTGAAATGAATGAATGTGATGAATAGGCACTCGTTGCCATTTAATTGCTTGCAGACGATTGGGGATGCAAGTAAAACAACAACAATTGTTTGCATTTGCTAATATACTAACTTCTGCATTTACACCGCATAGCACACATATCAACGTAATAATAGCAATGGAGTATGAGGGACTGATACCGAACAAAAAAAAAAAATTGTTCAACTAATTTACCAAGTATTATTATATTCCATCAATTGATAGATACTTCTCCAGTCCTTAGCAGTAAAATCGTTAAACAGTTATCCTTATCTACAAACTACATGTCCTTCAAAAATTTACCATTTTGGACAAGATCAGATCTGTAGACAGAAGCGTGAGTTTTTGTTCCCACAATATAATATTGGGGATCTCGCTGGTAATCTGCAATCATTGATATTTCATTGTCTACCAGTGGGGTATCTTTCCCACACAACCAAACGATTTCATGCACAGTCGTTTAGTTCATTATGCCCTCAGACCATTTTACAATTTGTCGCTCATTGTAAAAGCAAATGTAATTTACAATAATGACTGTTATGGCTCCCCAATGAATGGTGATGGATTGTAATAAACTAACAGACGTTTTGAATGCCACGATACTGTTACAGTGATGTATAGAAACAGCTGATTATATTCTTTACATATACATTGTTCAGAGGCAATTAGCTTTAATAAGAGGGTGGTTAGAAAATGTCAAACTTTATAATTCTCTGTTGGAAGACCCGATACAAGGATTAGTTTTGCAAGTAACATACGGATTTGTACCAGTTGCTTCATCATCGCATTTCCGCAAAAGTTAGTACATTGAACTTTAAAACTTCATAATCCTGGGCAGTATTCGTAAGTATGGGTCAGTGGCCGCAATGATAGGTAATCTACATACATACGTACACACGGCTTACGATCTAGCTTCTCAAATCACTTATGTTGTTTGTATTAGTTTTGTACATGAGTGGCGGAACCTACGGTTTAAAAAGCCGACTCCGAACGACAGATTTTTAAGAAAATCCATAGTGTCTGCAGGAAATCATCGAAGAAATATTTCTCCATGTTTTGCTTTGTTCGAGATGTTTGATCTAGAGTTTGAACACTACCTACTAGTTAACAGGGACATACCACGAACTCCTCTACCTCTAGAGCTTCTTATCTGAGCAATCGCTCTTAGCGCACTTACTGCCACTTTAATGAAGAATACTGAGACGTTATTTTTCTAACTTGCTCGAAAACCCAAGTAAGCTGACTGCGTTTGCTACCTTATCATGCTCAGGGTCAAATTCGTTATTCAAACCTTTCTACTGCGGCTGGTGACTATATGCAGCAGTGAAGTGTTCTTTTATCGAAATCACTAACTTAAGAGCTACTGTTGAATTCGATTTCAATTCCTTCACTTGGAAATCCTTTATAGACATGAAAAGAGAAACCGCTACAGAACGACAGAGTTAAGCCCCGGTTATCCAAACGTCCACGTGACGTACGTTTGTTTTTAAATTACAAAAAGCAATGACAGCGATTACTGAACCGTAATGTAATTTCGTTTATTATTTAAATTGTTCTTCTTATAACAAAAGCAGACTTAAGTTCCGTGAACGTTTGGTTAACCGGAACTTTAGAAGTTTACATATCTACTTTACAATAGAACACATCATTTTAAACGCCTATTATAACGGTATCAATAAAAATAAATTGCATTTCATAAGTGACTGTGTGTATTCCTTGGCTTACACGTAATATATCCTATAAATCGCTAACATAATACTGTTACGCACTAATCCAGTCTGAATACAAAAATTCATTGTAGTCCGCTTAATTTATTGTAAAAATATACACTCGAAAAGCATTTCTGTACAGCATTGAAATATTTACGTTTTTAATTGTAAATACAAACATACATATACACATATATACATACATACATACATACATACATACATACGAGTACATATTTCGTGTGTTTAAACAATTTAGTGTCAAGCCTTTAGCTTAAATTGCCATAGAAATACGACTACTGGGATATTTTATTGTTTTAATATCACACACATACACACGCAAATGCTTAAATAACTGCAGGCATAGAACAAACACTGCAACACCAGATATATTTTTTGTTGTGTTGAATTTCTATTTTCAGTTTGATATGCTCTGGAGATTTATAAATATTTGAGTTTTATTTTTTTCAATTAATTTCTTGTACAAATCTACTGTATAGTAGATATATTGTATTGAATTAAATTTTAAATGAATTTTATTTAATAAGAATTTAAAATAAATTTTTTAATTAAATAGTTGAAGGCAGAAAACAATCAATTATTTAAGGAGCTAGTAAGGATATTTTCAATTCAGAATAATATGCTTGCTGAAAGAAATACATATGTACATACAGCCTTCTCACACAATTTAATATTTCCTCCTACAATTCATATCATATCATATGTTCGTTAGTTAACTTTGACTGTGCCACTAAAACAATGACGTATATTTACCAAATTAAATTACAAACATTCTCCCCAGACCTTTATCAAACCATCTACATCTACATCTACATACAATGCATAGATCAATTAGTCCCTACATTAATTTCCATGCAACATTAAACTCCTTTGAAATTCGAAACTTGAAACTTAACTTGAGTTGAGTTTTGCTTTCACTTGTTTCATAAAGATTGAGGGTGTGCGTCAGAGATCAGCAAATATTCACTTTTTCGCTACTCCTAAGTACTCATGAAATTTGGGATATGAGTGAGTCATCAATATTGAAATTTAACTACTCTGATTCATTTGTACTCACTACAACGTTGATTATAAAAAAGAAGTTGCAATGAGCATGAGTACAATGTTGACATCAAACTCATTACATTCGAATAGGTTTGATTCATACGTCTACTCAGTCAGATTCATAAATTAGAAAAATGCTACTGCTACTGCTGCATTGTGTCAAACGTTAGATGGCCATTTAATTAGCTTAAATGTGATGTCAATTGTCCACTATGAAGCTAAGATTTAATATCGTTGGACTATTTTCTAAGAGGCGCCGCTAAGGGAAAGTGTTATGCCGACAAACCGGAGACAATTGAGCTTTTGAAGGTCAATAGTGGTGATGCCATTGCCTCATATACTCGCAAAGGAAACGAAACGTGATCCGATCGAATGAGGACAGACATATGAATGAAATGATATTCCGTTTCTAACCGGAAAAATTGTACTTCACAATGAAAATATAAATTGGGCCAAAACTTCAAATCGATTTTGTTTTAAATTGCATTTTTAAAATTAAACTTTTAAATGCACCACCCTTTTATAGAAATTTAAATCATCATTATAATTCATATTTAATTCAATCGATTTTATTTACCGTGGTGGATGCATAATTATTATAAATTTATTACCTATTTATGTATAAACGAATACATAATAAATGTTTATTTATTTATTGTTTTTAACCGTTTTATTATAAAACAAAAGAAATCATAAATTATTGATTGTGACTGAAAATCATTATAAAATATTTTAATTGACATATTGGAACCTAACGAATGAAGTTCAATTAAAAAGCTTAAAATGGTAAATGATGCTTAAGAGGTTATTTGTGAGATAGGAAATGAATATATTAAATGAAGACAGGGATGCAATGAGAGAACTTTAATCATACAAATTAATCCAGAACACATACCAGACAAAGAGTGCTGGAGAGGCCATCTAAATTTCTTATACGTTTGAAAAACCAATTGATGCCATTATGTTTGTGGAATATAACATCTTTCCAATGTCCGTTAAGGGTTTTTTTATACAAATTACCAGAGAATATATTTTTATATGTCACTCGAAACTTTAAAAAAGTCTTTATTAAATTTAAAAAATCCTATGGATTTTGATTTTCATGATAATAGAAAACTAGAATTAAAACATGCGCAATGGAAAGTGCAGTATGGTCAAGGTTATCTGGCAATTTAATTAAATCGCATGTAACACAACAAAAACAAACAAAAATACTAAAATAAAACAAAACGTAATTAGTCATAAAATAAAACCTTTTATTCATCAAAGTCATCATAAAAATTTATAAGTTTTGGCATAAAATTCAAAATTTTGTTAGCATAGTTAGGTTCGAAGGTTCGATGTTCCACCTTAAACAATAGGTCCCGCAACTCATGTATAAAATTAATGTACACAACATAAGCGGTGTGAGAAGCTAGGTTGTAATCCTGTATGTATGTTATCTCATAGATATTTGTATTGTCAAAAATCTGAAATTATTGAAGTGACTTAACTAATCACCACAGTGTGGTGTAATGCAAGGTTCGAACTAATAGGTATGACAGCCAATTATTCTTTTGTTGGCTGGCTATGGGTTATTACTTTCTATAAACAGTTAGATTGTTGACAGTTACTTTCTAACGCTACAAATCCACAAAGAAACCTTCCTAATTTGCTCCTGTTTTGAGCAAGTTTATCTTGTTTTAACAGCAACAGTTTTTTTTTTCTTAACCTTGCTGTAAGTGATCAACTTTTAACACAAGCGGTTTGGTAAAGGAAAATTCTGTCCAAGACAATATCGACTTCATAGTACACGTATATATTTATCGAACTAAAGGCTTGTTGGGTAACATTTAGCTTTCATAGCAATGGAAACAATGCTAGTATGATGGTCAAACATTGACACTTTTTACTATTAGCCTATGCGACATTAAAAACTTGACTTTTTTGAAGTAGGTTAGGTTAGGTTTGGGGGTAGCTGTTCACAGGCAGGTTTACTCGATGGCCTATATATCCCATTGTGTTATCCAGTGTGACGTATGATCCATTTGTGCTGGGTTTGAACCATCCTAAGCTCTAGACAAAACCAGCCAGTTCCCTTAGTGCAAGATTCACCACCATGCATCGATCTTCAAACGTTCTATCACCGAAGACGTCTGGACAGAGCACTCACATAAAAGCTGTGTACCGCTGCAGTTTTTTTCACATTCTGACAGCTTTTGCTGTAATCCTGATAAGGCAGATCGAGCTTGTCAGCGAAACTGCCAATATCGCAGTGTCCCGTTAGATATCCTGTTTGAGCGCGAATTGTTTTCTTATCAAAGTAAATTTACAAACTAAGATATCCATTCCTCAAACCATGGGTGTATGCCATAGGAGCATATGTTTATTATTTAAACCTTGACCGCCTTTACATGCTACACGTCTCGATACAAATTAAAACAAATACTCTGTCGTACAACATATCTTTTCATGCATCTATTTGCATATGCATTTTACCTCGCCGTCATAAATTTTGTTCATTTTGTTTGTCTATGTGTGTGTAATTGTATACATTACATCAACATGTTTAAGTTACATGTAATTTATGTATTTTAGTGTATTGTATACACATGCGTAATTCCTTACTTACTACCTGCCAGTATCATCATAATTTATTGTCACATTAAAGGACCCCTTTGCTCTTAAGTACAGTACCAGTACTTGAGAGTGATAAAACGAGTATATTGTAACGACAAGAAATATTAAATATTTTGTCTCATGATATCACAAGAACATAAGGATGAAACCATTTGAATCTTATCGAAAATGGTCTAGACAATGGAAAAATGGCACATAAAAACGTTACCAAAAGAAGAAAAAGATGAAAACAATTAATTTCAGTTTCCATAGTACAACAAGGTTTTCCTTTTTATTATCGAATCGATTTAAAGGTAAATGACTTTTAATAGACAGAAAAAGAAGAGAATCAAATATCATTACAATTCAATTAAAATTTTTAGGTTTTCATACAAGAAAAAAGAAAGAAAAATGCGAACAAAGAAAAAATAAAAATAAGTTTGAAGAATGAAGCTGGTAAACTGCAGCTTAACTTACACTTTTCGTTTGTATGTCTGGAATTAAAGTCCGAAAAAAAGGATATTGGAGTGGCAAAAATCACTTTAAAAAAATCAATTCAATTTTTTTTATTTTTATAATACCAACACATGCATAGACAATGTCATGGAAATATGCAGCAAATGATATGAAATACTGCAGCAAGGAAGCCTACACATATACTGCAAATACCTATAATAGGACTGCAAGTGCATACCATAATTAAAGACTGCCTAAAGACAAAATTTAATGAAAGTACTTTAGTGATTATGAAATAAAATAATGCACTCCACTCCTATCAAAATTTATTGCTTTTGCTGTTGTTAGCCACTTTTCTCGATTTATAACGAATTTTCTCTGTAATCGCATTATACAGATCGTTATAGATGGCGTCCCATCAATCAAGTTCAGGTCAGACTTAGGGGCACAGGAAGGTACTGTTCCACCTGCAACTCTATTTCTTATTTTCATTATTGATATTCTGCCTTTAACTTCTAATTCTATCTGCTGTTCTGCAGATGACAGCAATATTTGCCATTCAAATTCTTTTACTAGTAGACAGAGCCCTTTGGAGATTAAGGCGAAACGATTTGATATGAATGAGAGTGTCATCCGACCTAAAACCAACCTCCAAATGATGTGGAATGAATAGGCTTGATATAACGCGTGAAAAACATACTAGCGCAGCAATAATAAAGTCTCATCTGTGGTTATGGCTGCTTTAAATCACTCACCAATAAGTCAACGCTCTTGATGTTCTGTTAATGAAAATTCTTCGGTGTGACGTTCGCTGGAACCAGCAAATTTTGAAGTGGTGAAAGAAGCATTTAAATGCCTCGGTTTTTTAAACGCTTTAAAGAATACTTCACTGCATCTGGTCTCCTTATTATTTACACCACTTATAGCCCGTTGTCTCAAAGTCTTACGACCGCTTACAGAAAACGGCTAAAGTGCTCAAAGAGGGTATCCAGCTCTATTGATTCATTGGAGTATTGTTGCAATGTGCTTGCGTTTTGTGCTGTTCTGTCGCTACCACAATGGATTTTCTTAAAAACGTATATTCTTACATAGCGCCCATCGTCCACGCAGGGCAAATGCGTTTGTGGTCGATTGGCCGGTGGATTGCACTCTACCTTACAGGCAGAATTCATTCGTTTAGTCAGACTATCGTATGTTGCACCCCTACGTGAAGAAGTCTTTCCTGCCACTTTTTATATAAAAAAAGGATTCAATCCAAATCAATCAATCTGTCCTCCTTCCCATAACCTACTGTCCTATGCTCTGCATTAGTAGATGCCATTCCCTGAATGTTGTTCCTCTAAAAAAAAAAAACTCCCCGCCTGTAAACAAGAACAAGTAAGACAAGTCTTTGCTGTGATTTAAAACTGAAGAATAAATATACGGAAATAGAACAGGACATTGCATTTGGAGTGATAAGTTGACTCATGGACGAAAGTGGTTCTGAACAGGAAGTTAAGAATATTAAGTAGTTTGATGAATTTAACTTTTCGGTCTTTGTAGCTCGCTGTATTGGCTAGACCATCTATCGGTGTAAATTCGAACCATCGGTTTTTTCGAATCTGACGCCTGAGCAATATTGAAATTAATGGGGCCAACGAGAAACTGTACGATGATGTTCACACACATGATGATCATACGTGGTCTTATAGAAGCCAATGCACCCATTACGACTGACAGTTTGAGGACGGCTGAACCATTTCGGTCAATGGAGACGCCTATCGCATCATGCTAACCAATTTTTTGTACCCGCTCGTCATGGCATTGATGTGAACGATATTTGATTTCAACAGGATAATGCAACTTGCAACATATCTCATGCCAAAATCGATTATTGCATCAAGCCTTTGATGGCCGTTTAATTAGCAGTAATGGTGATGCCTATTGGCCGCCAAGAAGCTGCAATTTAATACCATTGAACTATTTTCTGAGGGAGGCCGTTAAAGAAAACATTTTTACTACACAACAAAAAAAAAATTGTCAAAGGTTCAAACCGTTTTTGCTTTAATTCACTTTAAAAAACCTTCCGTTCGGAGTCGACTTTAATGTGCAGGTCCAGGCACTTACTATGAATAAAATTAACACACAACATAAGTCCTGATTGGAAGGTTGTAATGACCAATTAACACACAACATAAGTCCTGATTGGAAGGTTGTAATGACCAATTATGTAAATATGTTTGTATGTCCTTATATCTACTAGAAATCTTATTTTCCTTATAATTTATTCAAAAAACTTTTTTTAAAGGGTTACTGCCGCATATTTATTGTATTAATGACGCCACATGAAAATGTGGAAAAATGTCTGTGTTATTTGAGTTTTTGCTTTTCTCTGTTGCTGTTACCACTACCGCCATTAATGCTGCTGCAATGCAGTGGTTTTTGTTGACAGAGCTTTTGCCGTCATACTTATTTCCGAATGTTGAAATTTATCCTTCTTCTTGCAGATTTATTTGTCTGTGTTTTGTTATTTAAATATGAAGAAATATAAATGATTTGTTGCATTTTATATCATATTTTTAAAACTGTAATTAAAATTTTATTACTAAAGATTCTGCTTAGAACATACAGTCATGCAAACAATTATTCTTACAGTTCTTATGAGAGAAAAACCATGAGATATTTAACAAATATTTTTCTAAATAATTAAAAAACTGTTGCAATGTTCATTTATACTCTTTAAAAAATTCCTTTTACTTTCATTTTCTCATTATTTTTAAGAGTGCGTATGAATATTTTTCACTTTTACTTTCAGTGGCTGTGATTTTGAAAAGCAAAGTTGCAGAACATTGAGAATAAAGCGTATAAAAACGAATTTAAATAAAAAAAAATTCTACAATTAATGTTAAAAATGATTTCTATCTAGAGTATTACGTATAGAAAACGGCATTTAAATGATTTAAAAAGTGAGTGAATGAATGAGTGAATGAATACCATTTAAAACAACTGTTGGGAATAAATTGTTTACAAAGTCGTCGCTATGACTCTTTTTTATTACATTTCGTTTCTTTTTTTTTAATTCTTTACATTGAAATTTATTTGATTTATTTTCGGTTTACGTATGGCATCATTCCACAAAAAATCTTGTATTTAGTTTTTCTTTAATTTGAGGTCACTGCATTACCCTGTAAAACATATTTTTGTTAATTGGACTTGGTTATCTTCCATTGTTAAAAGGGCATAACTGCTAACAGAAACTTGTTTAAGCTAGATCTGTCATATGACATGCATATGTACAGACATACGGAATTGATCATTACAACTCTTCATTAATTCTCACACCGCTTGTTTTGTGTGTGTTAATTTTATACATAAGTGGCACGACCTACAGTTTAAAGTCAACTCCGAACAACAGATTTTTAAGAAACTTTTCATATGAAATTTATTTACGCTCTGAGTATTTGTCAGAATTCGGTTGAGAGGAAGTCACCGAAGAAATATTTACGTTACGTACACAAGAGGCTTAACCTGGGGTTTAAACCGTGGCCTTACATCCAATGAGCCAATACTTTACCTACTAGACTTTCAATCGAATAAAAACTATCGATGTTTCGTTTCTTTTAAACTTAAAATAAAACGCGCTTCATAACAGACCCAAAATAAGACTCAAAATATTAAGTTTTTCTATTGAAAATGTTTTCGGAATTCCCTTGCCACCATAGAAATAAATCTGCAGCAAAATCATTAAACTCAAGTATTTCTTAAAAAAGATGGAAAAGTCGAGCATAAACACATCGCTTGTTTTTATCTTGAACCAATAAAGTATTTGGTAAATGCTCTTCTAAAGCCTAACAGTGGGGTGGCGTAAACGAAATTTCCGATGTCATTTTAATTAAATACGGTTTTGGGTGTTTGTGTCCCTGCTGAAGAACTTAACACTTGTCTGAGTATCCAAAATGTATTAACTAAGCAAGACATATCAAGGGCATGTACATGAATGAACAAAAAAAAATTGGAAATTTAAAAACAACAACTGCTACGCGCACAGCAACATGCACAACTTGTTTT
>QOCX01001146.1:5542-23279 GCA_005959815.1 Sarcophaga bullata | reverse complement strand
TCTCTCTCTCTCTCTCTCTCTCTCTCTCTCTCTCTCTCTCTCTCTCTCTTTGAATCTTGTTTTGTCTGTAAGTTTCCTGTTTCTACGTGTTAATTTTTTGTGCAAGTGTTTGCGTAAATTGTTCATGTATTTGTTTTTCAAATCTTATCGTTTCCACTTTTGTTTTTGTTTTTGTTGTTCATTTTCTGTGCTCTTGTTTCCTTTTGCAAGTCCTTTAACAATCGTCGCTGATGTTGAAACAAAAAAAAAAATTTGTTTTTCCTCTGTTCACTGTTCCAGTTGAGTGCCGTAAATTGTGTTTGTGTATGTGTATGCGTGTGTTTGTCCGTTTATCTGTGTAACTGTTTAACCGTAGTTTTGCTTTGGAATACAAATAGTCAAGTCAAGTGTTTAAAGCTGAATTTTCTATAGAAAAACAACAATTTTCACCATTTTTTTTTTCATCTTTTCAAAGAGCAATGCTCTTTAACATTGTCGTCTTTGCCTGTATGCCTAAGAGATTTTCTTGTTGTGCCTTTTTTCTCTTCTTTTCTTAAAAGCAATCTACGGATTACATTTAAGCCTGATGCCGGCTGTTATTTGTTATTAGATTGTCTTTGCCTGTGTAAGTTAAAGTTTTCACAGCAAATTGTAGCAGGAGATAAAATCCCAACTATGGTTCCATAAAATGCCTTTTAGATTTCATTCTCTTTATTTTCTTCATTACAAGAGAAAATTGTATTTTTTTTCAAGATAAATTTAAGGAATAATTTTATATTTTATTACCCAGTTAAAGATGAAAATCTATGGAAGATATACCATTAAGGGTATCCAATAACTATCGTGTTATCTTCATGGGAAATTGGAAATAAAAGGTTTACTATGTGACAGCTTGTGGGGACTAGATCTTCTCCAAAAATATTAATTTCTTCAATGAAATTTATTTTTGCACACGAGATATATTAAAGAAGGTCTCCCAAAGCATTGTAAACGAATTGACTAAGTCCACTGAACGACCAACAGCCGTACGTCGAGTATCTAAAGCAGTCAATAGCGCGTTGCTTTCAAGAACTTGCACTTTCGCTGACAACAACTTGGAGAATTTTTCGTCGTGACTTGGGTGTACAATATGCAACTGACCTGAAAGGTCAGAAACTAAAGGTAAGTATAATAAGCAAGGATGTGTGTTTACTGCCGTAAATATCGCCGCTGCAGGAGTGTTCAAGGCAGTCAATTTCGCGTCGCTTTCAAGAACTTAAACTGTCGCAGACAACAACTTGGAGGATTTTTATCGCCGTGACTTGGGTGTACAATATTCAAGTGACCCAGAAACTATAGGTAAACACCATAAACGAGGACATGTGTACTCGCTGTAAACATCGCCGCTGCATGAGAATCCAAAGCAATCGATTCCGCATCGATCTGAAGAACTTGGACTTTAGCAGACAATAACTGGGAGAATTTTTCATCGTGACTTGGGTGTACAATATTAAATTCACCCAGAAACTAAAGGTAAATATCATAAACAAGGATGTGTGCTCTCTGCCGTAAGCATCGCCACTGCATGAGAATCCAACGCAATCGATTTCATGGCGCTCTCAAGAACTTGGACTTTAGCAGACAACAACTGAGGGAATTTTTCGAGCGTACATTATCCAACTTACCCAGAAACTGAAGGTAAACACCATAAGCAATGATGCGTGCTCGCTGAACTGGCTCTGCAGCAATGGGCAACTGAATTGAATTTCCTTAAAAAATCACTTTAACGTTTAGGCCCTTTTCCGAATGAATGGGCACGTGAACAAACAGAATTTTCGTATTCATGAGATCCAAGAACGTTCAAAGCATCTCAAAAAAGTTGCTGTTTGATGTAGATTTTAGGCTTCAGCCCTTCATATTTATATGAGAATGACTTTCAAGAGCAAGCACTATTGCTCGATGATTACCATCTTTCTTTGGATTCAATTGGATGATCTGGAAACCAAAGACATGTTACAATGCTAAATGAGCCGCTGTGCATGCCATATTGAGTATGAGCAATTTGAAGTCATGATCATCTCACGATTGGTTAGAGCCCGTTAAATTTTTGTCAGGTTTTCTTAAGTCTTAGATGTAGGCGAGGTATCAACAAACCATAATGCCTCTCTAAACCAACACAACTCGTGGCATCGTTCGAATTCAGCCTGGTTTATGTGCTAAAGCTAATGGAAATTGTACAAATTGCCCATGAGAAGTCTCCACAAACTCTGTCATTCGGGGTAGAGTTTAAACTGTAGGCACCGGTACGTATGAATAAATTAACACACGCACCATAAGCGGTGGAAGAAACTCGCTCGTTTTACCGACTGACCATTTATGTGTGTATGTATGAATGAACGTTACCCCAACAGCTACTTTCATCTTCAAACGCAGTAGCGCTTGATTTAAAATAAAAATAAAAACAAAAGCCATTAGAAAAAAAAATCTTAAAAAACTCATCATTTCAAAAAGGAATTTTAATTCCATTAAACAACAACAACATGTTAATGTGTGTGAATAGATAGTGTTGATCAACGTTTCAATTAGCTGTCTTAAGTACAAAGAGAACTTAAACTTTAAACAAGTTTCGTGTATAAGCATTGCATGAGTGTAAGAACTTTTCTTTAATTACAAGAGTATGTGTGCGAATTTAAACTTGTATTGTGTGTATTCGTATGTAACTGTGTATGTATTTAAATATGTGCATACTTAAGGAACAAAAAAAACTTTGAAAACAACAAGAAATTCAACAACATTTTCATACACATTAACACAACATAGAGTAGAGAAAGCAACTGGTTTTTTTTTATAGCTTTACGAGCTAAAGGTTGGGAATCTTCAAAAGACATTGGTAGCCGGCCTACCAATGTGCACGATTCGCCGCAAGACTTACTCTCGGCTTGCTAAGCGCATACGTACTAAACCCAACCTCGTTCGTCACACATCCAACCATTCGCCCCCCCCGGGACCACAATCAAGTATTACTTCGGGGGGGTGGTGATTCAGCGAGTGCTGCCTTCCAATTCTGCTGACCTTGCTCTCTCAGCCAGTCTTTGCTGCATCAATATCTTCCTTGCAAAAAACACACACTGCGTTCCAATTGTCGCATGAGGTTAACATCAGGTTAACTACATTGTCGGCGTTACCTGGTATCCTATTTTCCTCTCCAGGCATTTCGATGATCATCGTATCGCGGGCAAGTAAAGAAAACATGCTCCGCCGTTTCCCTTTTCATTTCTGCATTCAGGGCATGCTTCATCCATGTCGTGGCCATACTTTATAGAGAATGCTCTATAACATCCATGGCCGGTTAGCAACTGCGTCAGGTAGAAGTTCACCTGACCGTGTTTCCTCTTGATCCATTCGCCTATACTCGGTATGAGTCTGTAGGTCCATCTTCCCTTGGTGGAATTGGACCAGACTTTGCTGCCATCTATCCATAGCATCATCCAATAGTTGAACAGGGTGCGAAATATCCGTTCCCCTCCTTGCGTAATATTTTCTCCTCTCTACTTCCACTACTATCTTCAGGGGTCATCCCCGCAATCACCAACGCCGCATCAGTAGACACCGTGCGGAAGGCGGAAATTACCCTGAGAGCTGATCTCCTGTATGCCGCTTCTATTCCTGCTCTATAGGTCTTCTTGTTACATCGCTTCGGCAAATATAGGGGCTGCATATATAGGCGATTGATGTCACTACCTTCATTAGTAACACCTCCTCTCCTGTTTTGGGCCCCTAGGTTAGGCATTTTTCGGGCATGCACATGTCGTCGCCGCACATTTTCCACCGATGTACGTCAGGTGTTCCCTAAACGTGAGCCTGTTGTCAATCATAACTCCTAGATATTTAATCGCCTGCTTTGATGTTATGCGCTGGTCTCCCACCGTTTGGTAATAAATTCTATCTTCTTCCTACTGCTAACAAGTGGACATCCGTTTTGTGGTCAGCGAGTTTGAGGCCTATTCCCGTAATCCAGCTCCTGACCACGCTAACTGCAGTGTTACACGTTCTCACTAGTTCATCCTAAATGTTTTCCTCTTATCGCCAGGGCTATATTCGTCGCAATCCAATGATCTGTGTACCTTTAGTGGAGTTTAAGCTCAGTACACCATTCGTACATCACATTCCATAGTATAGGGCCTAGCACAGGCCCTGCGGACCCGCCGTCACCGCATACGACTTTCTGCAATGTTCGTGTCATATAAGAGCACTCTATCCTTGAAGTAATCCTTAATGATTTCTATTAGTAGTTCGGTACGCCCTTTTCATCCAGGCTGCTAGCGTGGCATCCAATCCGCAGAGTTGAATGCAATTCTTGACGTCCAATGGTGATGAGAGCCGCAATATTCCTTATCGCCCTCCAGCCAACGCATCACCCGCTTATACGTCCTTTGGCTATTGCCATTACTGTTTCTAGTGCATCTACGGTTGGATACGTGCTTTTCGGAAACCAAATTGGTGTATCCGACAGGCCTTTCTTCCCTAGGATGCTTCTAGTCTCTACAGATTATTTCTCTCCAAAAGTTTTGCCGGCTGTGTCAATCATGACAGAGCGGGCGTATCCCGATAACATCCTGTGCGTTGTCCTTCGTGAATGAGAACTAGCCTCTGCCTTTTCCATTATCCTACGGGAACGTCTTCTTCCTTGAATACAAGCATCGAAAACATTGTCTAAAAAGTCAGTGTTACTCTCAATAGCCGCCTTAAGCGCTATGTTTGGAATCCCGTAATTCCCGGTGCTTTGTTAAGTTTCATTTCCTGCAGACTGCTTCAAAATTCCTGGACGCTGAGTGGTTGATTTCTTCTGGAGACGCATGTCTCGCACGGAGTAACGTAATTCGGCCTCCGCGGAAAAAGATTCCTGTGATTGATTGCAGCTTAAGTGCACCACGTTGTTGCCTGGTGGTCGGAAGCAGTTCAGCTTTCTCCATCACCACCTTATAACCTGTTCCCACGGGGTTCTCATCCACATCCTGCGCACCATTTATCTGTAGCATCTTCTCTTACTGTGTGTAATGGGCCCCTTTAAGCTCGGACCTGCATATCTTTATACCTCTCCTGAAGTATCCGCAAAGTATTACGACCCCTGCGCTTTGGAATATTCGCCGCGCTCAGGTTACATTTTCCGCCTAAATCCGGCTATATCCGTCGTTCCACCAATATACATGCTTCTGTCAGGTAGGCGACACTTCCTTGGCCATAGACGCGTTACAAGCCCCCGTATAGAGCGCATAAGGTCCGGTGGCCTTGTACATTCGCGCTGCCGATAAGTGAAGTATCCCAATGCGAGACAAATTGTTTCCCTGTCGAAGGTGAGTCCTCTCCAAAGAGGATTAGGCGCGAGCGGGCAGGACGATGGTCTCGTAAAGCGTTCCCGATCTCGAAAATGATAGCCTGATGATCACTATGTGTTGTAGATGTCAGACACCCCAGTTAGATGAGGTCGCGCCAGGGAGTCGCTGACAAAGTCAGGTCAAGTTAGAGCAGCGGCCATTTCTCGAAATGTATCACTCGTCCCCATGATTTTAGTAGAACAACCTCCAGCGTTGCAAATGCCTCGAGTAGGCCATCTCCCTTTGATTAGTGTAAGCCGAGCCCCATTCAGCACCCAAGCATTGAAATCCGGCATTACCCACGAGTTCTCACCGTTCCTTGCTTCTTCGACGATGTTATCCAGTCTGCGCTTAAATCCTCTATTGACAGCTAGGAGGAATGGTAACAGCTGAAGAAATGTACCCCATTTAATGGTGCATTTCACAAAGTGTCCCACCTGTTGCGACATTTCCACTGGAATTACGCACCAGGACCATATCCGACGCCTTGGTGCACTGAATGATTATCCAACGTGGTTTTACTAGATCTCTAAAGTGCTCGATCCGTATTGTCAGGTCTATACTAATGTTCCCGCACCGTCTGCTTAAGAAGTTCCTGCGCCGCTTCGCAATGGTTAAATTCAACTGCAACTCTCATTACCCGTGTCCTTTACTTCCGTCGTGCGCCAGAAGACGAACTTATGTCCCACCCGGTGATATGCTTCGCGTCAGCACAGGATCGCCTCTTGCATAGAAGACAGTGAGGGTCCACCCCGCAAGCTTGGCAAGGTGACCTTGCCCCCGGCACTTTGTAGCAGTGTGTAGACCCAGTCCTATCACTGCGACACTTTCCCGCTACGTGCCGAAGCTAAGCCTGAACATCTTCTTGGGGTCTCTGTTTCTCAATAAGCGGCAACTGTCCACTCCTACACTAAGTTTGCCACTTCCTCAGCCTCTAATGCATGCTTCTGGGTATTGCGATTACCGCCGTTCTAGTACCTCCTGGAACGTTTCTGATCGGTCTTTGAGTGCCGACGGTTGTATTTCCCCTATTTGGTCCTTCCATCGCGGCAATTATTTCCTCCTCTGTTGTTACTCATCCCAAGTATCTCAGCTCGAATGTAGGCCTCCTCAGTTATCGACCCTGACCTCTATCTCTCGGCCCAATAGACTCCTCAGTTTAGACCCGGTGCATCTCAGTAGCCACCTCGGCTGATCTTCTAAATCCAGAAGGATTTCGCCCTAATGTGTCTTTTACAAAGGGACCATCATCACCCGACTGTTTTAAGCTCGCGGGCATTTCTTTACCTTCCTTAGTATGTCCGCAAGGTAGTTTTCGGTTTGGCTTTATATCACTGCGTCCGGTCTTGGAGGTTTCCTGCGTTTTCTATTTTCAAGATCCACATCATTTTGCTCCCTGAGTACTCCCTCTGTCGCTGCAGGCCAACTATAAGTGGTATGTGTGCGAATTTAAACTTGTATTGTGTGTATTCGTATGTAACTGTGTATGTATTTAAATATGTGCATACTTAAGGAACAAAAAAAACTTTGAAAACAACAAGAAATTCAACAACATTTTCATACACATTAACACAACATAGAGTAGAGAAAGCAACTGGTTTTTTTTTATAGCTTTACGAGCTAAAGGTTGGGAATCTTCAAAAGACATTGGTAGCCGGCCTACCAATGTGCACGATTCGCCGCAAGACTTACTCTCGGCTTGCTAAGCGCATACGTACTAAACCCAACCTCGTTCGTCACACATCCAACCATTCGCCCCCCCGGGACCACAATCAAGTATTACTTCGGGGGGGTGGTGATTCAGCGAGTGCTGCCTTCCAATTCTGCTGACCTTGCTCTCTCAGCCAGTCTTTGCTGCATCAATATCTTCCTTGCAAAAAACACACACTGCGTTCCAATTGTCGCATGAGGTTAACATCAGGTTAACTACATTGTCGGGCGTTACCTGGTATCCTATTTTCCTCTCCAGGCATTTCGATGATCATCGTATCGCGGGCAAGTAAAGAAAACATGCTCCGCCGTTTCCCTTTTCATTTCTGCATTCAGGGCATGCTTCATCCATGTCGTGGCCATACTTTATAGAGAATGCTCTATAACATCCATGGCCGGTTAGCAACTGCGTCAGGTAGAAGTTCACCTGACCGTGTTTCCTCTTGATCCATTCGCCTATACTCGGTATGAGTCTGTAGGTCCATCTTCCCTTGGTGGAATTGGACCAGACTTGCTGCCATCTATCATAGCATCATCCAATAGTTGAACAGGGTGCGAAATATCCGTTCCCCTCCTTGCGTAATATTTTCTCCTCTCTACTTCCACTACTATCTTCAGGGGTCATCCCCGCAATCACCAACGCCGCATCAGTAGACACCGTGCGGAAGGCGGAAATTACCCTGAGAGCTGATCTCCTGTATGCCGCTTCTATTCCTGCTCTATAGGTCTTCTTGTTCATCGCTTCGGCAAATATAGGGGCTGCATATATAGGCGATTGATGTCACTACCTTCATTAGTAACCACCTCCTCTCCTGTTTTGGGCCCCCTAGGTTAGGCATTTTTCGGGCATGCACATGTCGTCGCCGCACATTTTCCACCGATGTACGTCAGGTGTTCCCTAAACGTGAGCCTGTTGTCAATCATAACTCCTAGATATTTAATCGCCTGCTTTGATGTTATGCGCTGGTCTCCCACCGTTTGGTAATAAATTCTATCTTCTTCCTACTGCTAACAAGTAGGACATCCGTTTTGTGGTCAGCGAGTTTGAGGCCTATTCCCGTAATCCAGCTCCTGACCACGCTAACTGCAGTGTTACACGTTCTCACTAGTTCATCTAAATGTTTTCCTCTTATCGCCAGGGCTATATCGTCGCAATCCAATGATCTGTGTACCTTTAGGGAGTTTAAGCTCAGTACACCATTCGTACATCACATTCCATAGTATAGGGCCTAGCACGGCCCTGCGGGACCCCGCCGTCACCGCATACGACTTTCTGCCAATGTTCGTGTCATATATAGAGCACTCTATCCTTGAAGTAATCCTTAATGATTTCTATTAGTAGTTCGGTACGCCCTTTTCATCCAGGCTGCTAGCGTGGCATCCCAATCCGCAGAGTTGAATGCATTCTTGACGTCCAAGGTGATGAGAGCGCAATATTCCTTATCGCCCTCCAGCCACGCTCACCGCTTATAGCGTCCTTTGCTATTGCCATTACTGTTTCTAGTGCATCTACGGTTGGAACGTGCTTTTTCGGAAACCAAATTGGTGATCCGACAGGCCTTCTTCCCCTAGGAATGCTTCTAGTCTCCTACAGATTATTTCCTCTCCAAAAGTTTGCCGGCTGTGTCAATCATACAGAGCGGGCGGTATCCCGATACATCCTGTGCGTTGTTTCCTTTCGGAATGAGAACTAGCCTCTGCCTTTTCCATATCCTAGGGAACGTCTTCTCTTGAATACAAGCATCGAAAACTTGTCTAAAAAGCTCAGTGTTACTCTCAATAGCCGCCTTAAGCGCATGTTTGGAATCCCGTCAATTCCCGGTGCTTTGTTAAGTTTCATTTCCTGCAGACTGCTTCAAATTCCTGGACGCTGAGCTGGTGATTTCTTCTGGAGACGCATGTCTCGCACGGAGTACGTAATTTCGGCCTTCCGCGGAAAAAGATTCCTGATGATTGATTGCAGCTTAAGTGCACACGTTGTTGCCTGGTGGTCGGAAGCAGTTCAGCTTTCTCCATCACCACCTTATAACCTGTTCCCAGGGGTTCTCATCCACATCTGCGCACCATTTCTCTGTAGCATCTTCTCTTACTGTGTGTAATGGCCCCTTTAAGCTCGGACCTGCATCTCTTATACCTCTCCTGAAGTACCGCAAAGTAATTACGACCCCTGCCGCTTTGGAATATTGCCGCGCTCGGTTACATTTCCGCCTAAGATCCGCGATATCCGCGTTCCACCAATTATACATGCTTCCTGTCAGGTAGGCGACACTTCCTTGCCATAGACGCGTTACAAGCCCCCGTTATAGAGCGCATAAGTTCCGTGGCCTTGTCATTCGCGCTGCCGGATAAGTGAATATTCCCAATGCGAGGACAAATGTTTCCCTGTCGAAGGTGAGTCCTCCCAAAGAGGATTCGGCGGAGCGGCAGGAACGATGTGTCTCGTAAAGCGTTCCCGGATCTCGAAAATGATAGCCTGATGATCACTATGTGTGTAGATGTCAGACACCCTCCAGTTAGATGAGGTCGCCAGGGAGTCGCTGACAAAAGTCAGGTCAATTTTAGAGCAGCGGCCATTTCTCCGAAAATGTATCCTCGTCCCCATGGATTTAGTAGAACAACCTCCAGCGTTGCAAATGCCTCGAGTAGGCATTCTCCCTTTGATTAGTGTAAGCCGAGCCCCATTCAGCACCCAAGCATTGAAATCCCCGGCAATTACCACAGGTCTCCACGTTCCTTGCTTCTTCGACGATGTTATCCAGTCTGCGCTTAAAGTCCTCTATTGACAGGCTAGGAGGAAGGTAACAGCTGAAGAAATGTACCCCATTAATGGTGCATTTCACAAAGCTGTCCCACCTGTTGTCGACATTTCCACTGGGAATTTACCACAGGACCATATCGGACGCCTTGGTGCACCTGCTGATTATCCAACGTTGGTTTTCAGATGCTCTATAGTGCTCGCTCAGTATTGTCAGGTCTATACTATGTTCCCGCACCGTCTGCTTAAGAAGTTCCTGCGCCGCTTCGCAATGGTTTAAATTCAACTGCAAGACTCTCATTTACCCGTGTCCTTTAACTTCCGTCGTGCCGCCAGGAATGCGCACACTTATGTCCCACCGTGATATGCTTCGCGTCAGCACCAGGATCGCCTCTGCATAGAAGACAGTGAGGGTCACTCCCGCAAGCCTTGGCAAGGTGACCTTGCCCCCGCACTTGTAGCAGTGTTTAGACCAGTCTCTATCACTGCGACACTTTCCCGCTACGTGCCGAAGTCTAAGCACTTGTAACATCTTCTTGGGGTCATCTTTCTCAATAAGCGGCAAACTGTCCACCCTACACGTAGTTTGCCAACTTCCTCAGCCCTCAATGGCCATTTCATGGGTATTGCGATTACCGCCGTTCTAGTACCTCCTGGAACGTTTCTGATCGTCTTGAGTGCCGACGGTTGTATTTCCCCTATTTGGTCCTTCCATGCGGCAATTATTTCCTCCTCTGTTGTTACCTCATCCAAGTATCTCAGCTCGAATGTAGCCTCCTCAGTTATCGACCTGACCTCTATCTCTTCGGCCAATAGACTCCTCAGTTTAGACCGGTGCATCTCAGTAGCCACCTCGGCTGATCTTCTAAACTCCAGAAGGATTTCGCCCCTATGTGTCTTCTTTACAAGCCGGACATCATCACCGACTGTTTAAGCTCCGGGGCATTTCTTACCTTCCTTAGTATGTCCGCAAAGGTAGTTTTTCGGTTGGCTTTATTATCACTGCGTCCGGTCTTGGAGGTTTCCTGCGTTTTCTAGTTTTCAAGATCCACTCATTTTGCTCCTGAGTACCTCCCTCTGTCGCTGCAGGCCAACTATAAGTGGTTCGTAGTCGTTGCTGATCTCCTTGGCAACTGGTATGTATGTATGTATGTGTGGGCTGTGCAAACACACAACAGTATGCATACGTTTTTTTTTGAAGATTGTATTGTACTCAGACAGATGCATAGTATGTGTATACAAAGTCTAACTAAATTTTTGTTAGTTTAAGCAATACAAAGAATTTTTTAAACAAAAATCGTATTGTAAATCAAATCATGATAAAATTTTCTTTCAGATTTTTAAAACAAATTTCAATGAAATGTTACTTTCGTCCTGTTCTTCTATTCAGAAATTTTTTCTTTCGTTTCCAAGATATCGAAGCATTTTTATTTACAGTTTTCACAAAACCTAAAAGCTAAAGATAATTCTAAACTGCATTGTAAATTCAGTAGTACAAACAGGATTGCAAATTGTTTTGTTTGAAATTTTTTTAAAGTTTTCCAGTCATTTTTTTTTCTGTACTTTCTTTGTGGATAAGCTTTTCGATGTTAATTTTCATTGAAGATTATATGCACATACGTGGGTCATAACAATCCTTGAGTTAGGATTGCTATCTAGCTTCACACTTCACCTATGTAGTACGAGTTAATTTTAAACATGAGCGGCATTACCTATAATTTAAAACCGACTTCAAGAAGCAAATTTTTAGAGAAACTCTTCAGAGTTTTTGCCAAAAATTTTTGAGAGGAAGACACACACAAAATATGTTTTTATATTTCGTTTTATTGGAGATCTCTGATCTGATGTTTGATTCCTAGCCTCACGTCTAATAAGCCAACACAGTAACTACTAGACTACGATGGCTACGACTTCAAGGCTCTTTGACTGAAAACAAAACAGTCTGCCCCGAGGGAAACAAATTCTAGTTAGAAGTAGCAAGCTATCGGCTAGAATCTCCCAATCATTATGTTCCAAATAGTTTTGGCCAGCGCAGCAATATATGGCCGACAGCTCCCTTGTGAATGGTTGCATAGTCAGGGTATTTTTATCCAATGCTCATTTAGGGCGAATTAATTCTTGTCCCTCAAAGTCTATCCAACTTCTGACAGCTGGTAAATGATCACAATAAATGCTGTGTATTACCTTGACACAATGGATATTCTAGTAGGTCGTAGCTTTTGCTCATAGCTCATATGATTTCTTGTGCTTGGTGTTGCTGTAATGAGACCATTTCTCTTCACTAGTGATAACAGCGTTTCCGACAACAAGAATGGTTTCTCAACGTCTCTGACCTACTTATTTACATACGTACGTATAACTAATAGACTAACATACTGCCGACCACCGAGTAGCCAGAGAAGACAAGGAATTTTGAAATATTTCGCATCTCTCTTAGATTGTTTGTTTATTTTCACCAAATCTTACTTACCACGTACGAAGCACCGAAAAGTTTATTTAATGCACATGAGATCATAGAAAAGCACCACATTAACGTATACTTTGAGGTTCAGATTACAACTACGAGAGTCCGAAAGAGTATGGCTTATCAACTATGGAAATAAGGCTTCAATTATGAGTTTCAGATCTTGATCTCTTGTATTGACATGGTGTAGGGTATATCCAAAGTTAATAATCATTTGTTTCAATTGTTTTATAATTTATAAAAAAGAAAAAATCTTTGCTGCTTATAGCAAAAACTTTATTTCTCTTATTCTTTACCATTCTTCTTGCCTTTGTTTCAATTGTTCCCTCAAGGATATTTGCATAAGTCCTTGCAAAAGTCTATTATTTTAATTTAATTAAAGTATTCCAATCAAATGTCTACTCAAAGTAAGTGAAACCTTCTTTTTTTATGTTAAATTCTTTGGCTTTCGTTTTGTCTTTTTTTTTCTTCAATTCGCCTGTGGTTAAAGATGTTCTTCAACAATTCCTATATTTTTTTTCGTCTTCTCTTTTTATTCTTAAAAAAAGTAATTTAATTGAAGTCCTTTATATGCATGCGCCAGTTTCTTTTTTCTGGTATTCTCTTTGTAACTTATTTCGCTTTAGTTTTACATTGGAAATGTTAAAGAAAAGAAAAAAAATTGTGTCAGCCAGCAATGTCATCATCAACTCTGTTATCCTATTCTGTTATCCTATTATTGTTCCAAGAAGGACTTGGAAAATTTTTTTTCTAGCTGCCTGACTGTATTGTTAAAAGGAAATGTAAAAAGCGATGATGGCATACATAGTTATTGGATTTAAGGGACATTTTTAATGTCTTTAAAAAAGTAAAGGAAGATTGGGGTTGAGCAAAGGCACATATTTTTAATGATGTGAACAAAAAAAAAACAAAAAATAAATCGCTTCATAACGCACTCAATGAATCTCTTTGGATTGCCTTTTGTTTTCATTCAAGAAAGAAATCATTTTTCTTCAACTGATTTTGCCCAAGCGATTATAAATCGTATGCCCGTTTCTTTTAAATTATTTTTTGTTTTAATAAATTGTTTTATTTCCTCTTGAAACAAAGCGGAAAAATGAAAATGAAATTATGTCATCTGATTTCCATCGTAGTTTCTCTTCTGTATTCTTATACCTTTGCTATCTCACGTGCAAAACTTTTCAATCATTGACGCTTCTATTTTTTACAGTTTAGCATTGAAAAAAAAGAAAATATTTTCCTGTTCATTTTATTTTCATGGATAGTGACTTTATTTTCATTTCCTTGTTATTTGCCGGTAAATTGGATTTGAAATACGACAGTACTTTATATACTTTTGAAAAAAAATGATAACTTCCCTGTTCCTTAATTGTATATTGTGAGTATAAATACTCATACAGACATTTATATCCTTGAAATTCCTTTTAAGGTTGAAAAAAAATTTCATTTTCATATTCTATCGCATTATACTGACAATATTGTGCCTGACGAACTCAGATCTGGCAGTGTTGTTAAGAGTTTATGGATTCCATAGCCCATAAGTTAACTTAGAATAGAAGATGCTCATTGTAACAGAATAGAAGGATAGAATAGAAGAGTCTTATTGTAAAAACTGTGAAAAAAAATTGCCATGGAATCTTACCATCAAATGATTTTAACTGAGAAAGATATATTAAAACAGGGTCTACCAACAAAGGCTATCGAAATCTGAAGGCCATCTACTTGAAAGTACATCTTACAAAATCCAAAGCTTTCGGACACATTGCTCACAAGATCTCCGCTTTTCGCAGAGCACAACTTGGCGAATTTTACGTTGTGAATTGGGTCTGTACCTGGCAGAAGAAGAAGATCAACTGATACAAGCATTAAAACTAAACGGCATAGACAATGAAGTGTCTTTACTGCATGGACTCCTTAGTTTCGGCGAATGAGGGATGAAATCCACTTAAAAATTGTTGAATTTAAGAGGATAACAATCCCCAGGATATACATGAAACAAATCAGAAATGTGCAATACATATATAAACATACATACATACATACATATATACATACATACTTCAAGAACAACACTTCAGGCAGGATTACAACCTATTCTCTCTAAACAACTTATGTTCTGTGTAGTAATTTTATACAAGAGTGGCAGGACCTACAGCTTAAAGTAATCTTCGAACGACAGATCGTTGAGAACCTTTTTCTTGGCCATTTTTATTTATTCTCAGAGTTTTTGCCAAAATTCTGCTATTCCGTTTTGTTGGAAATATCAGGCCATGACATTCAGAAAAGCTGACCATTTGGTGTACCCTTTGAGCTGTTGACATCAACGGTCTATATATTTTGCAGAAGGACATATCACTCTAGGCCAATTAATACAAATTTCTTTTTGCTTTAATTGTATTATAATCTGGATATAAACGATATGTGGTTTCAACAAAACGATGTTACGTGTCACATAGCTCATGCCACTACTGGACAGATTTGAAATCATCTCACGTGCAGGCGATGTACACTAACCATGAAGATCATACGATATGACCCCGTTGAATTTTCTCTTGTGGCACTTTCACAGAAATATGCGAATATGATGAAGTCGCCGTAGGTATAGTAGGTAGTGCGTTTCCTTATTAGACTAGAGACCACTGTTCAAACTCCAGGTCAGACATCTCCAGCAAAACGAAATGTGGAACAAATACGTATTTTCTTCGGTGACTCCCTTTCAACAGATTGCTGGCAAAATCTCTCAAAATAAATAAAATAGCCATGAAATATTTCTCAAAAATCTAACGTTCGGAATCGATTATAAACTGTAGGCCCCAATACTCATGCATAAAATTAACACATGCAATATAAGTGGCATTAGAAGCTAGATTGTAATCCTGACTGAAGAGTTATAAGCACCAATTATGTACAGTGAGCATCAAAAGAAACTGTACATTAAAAACATAAATAAATTACCGTTATGTTTATTTCAAAATTGTTTTCATTGCCAGTGGCTAAAATCAAAAAAAAATTCGAAACATTGTCAAATTTTTTCGGCCGCACTCCTTGAATGGTAAAAGTTGTGTTTGGTAATTGTTAAGAATTTATCCTTAGTGTACAGTTTCTTTTGACACTCACTGTATATATATGTAGGTTTGCGAATATGAAGCCAGAAATCACAGCGCTTCTCAAGCCCGGCCTAGCCCATAACATCTGTCAGAGTCAGCATGAGTTATACGCCAGAAATGGCGGATAATGGCTTATTCAAAGACCTAATAGCAAGTCCCAATAATATTTGTTGGTTATTTTATTGTTTTTATTCATAAACAAAATAAATATAAACAAACTTATTACATTAGGGAATACTTCCCATTTAAAAATTTTACTGGCATTTACATCGAATGTTATTTGTAGAGTTCTTCCTCTTCTATGACATAAAAAAGAAAAAGAAAAAAATATTTTCTTTATAAGTGAACGTTACACGGACGTGACAAGAACTATAATGGCGACAATAATTTTAAATGAAAATGAAAAAAAAAAGAAAAATTTAATTTCCTTATTGAGCACACTTACAATCTATCATTAGAAATTATTCCTGTTCCTTGTTATTGTTATGCTTCTCTATTTGAGTATATGCCTGGAGTGTATTGAAGACAAAAATTTTTATTTTCTGAAAAAAAAGGAAAAAAAATACAAAACTAAAGCAAGAATTCTAAAGAGAACAGAAGGGAGTTTAATAAAGAAAATTAAGCAGTGACACTAAATACTTTTATTCTTCGAGATATTCTGTGAATTAAGTGGAGCACAGAGATATTGGCTACACACCTAGAATTTTTTTTTTTTTCTAAAAAGTTTAAAAATTTCATCTCGTAACTAAACAAAGTGGCAAGTGGAAGTCAGGTATGCCATGCAAACTATATTCAAAGACTAAAAACTATTTCAACACATTTTAATGACGTTTTTATTTGCTTTAAGAATTATAAAGTGCTTCCATTTAACTTTCAAACAACATTCTAATGCATGAGTTTCTAATTAAAGTTGGCAAACAGAACAGACGCATTAAAACGAACAGCCGGTAATGAAAAGTTAAATCGTTTTTATTTTATTTCTTTAAATGATATTTAAAAGCTGCTTAAATTGTTTTATAATGTAAATGAATATAGGGTAGGCCAACTATCAGTTTAAATTTAAACCAGCGCTTAGTTTAAATCTGGCAATACTCACGTATTACTCTTCTGTTACAAAATTCTTGATTTACGCTTGAGCAACATAATGTTGCTTGTAGAAATTTATTTCCTAACCAAAGGAAATTAGGCGCAATCTGCACGAAAAAGTCATACAAAACTTGGTCACAGAGAAGGACCAACAGTGCCCGGTATACGCAGGTTTATTGCTAAAATACGTGAAACTAGTTTCATTGTTGATGCATCAAGACGTGAGCATATTCGAACAGTGCGTACACCGTGTGCGTGAGAATCCATCAACTCTTTAGCGTTCTCAAGAATTGAACATTTCACGAATCAGTTTAGATCGGATTTTGAAAAAATCCGGCATGATGCCTTACAAACTGCAATTGGTTCAAGAGTTGAAGCCGCATGATCATCGACTTCATTTTCGTTCGCTAAATTGGCCAACGGAAAACTGCATGGTGATGTTGATTTTGCAATTAAAAAAAAATCATCTTTTCAAATAAAGCTCATAACCAAAATTGACGTATTTGGAGCTTAGAAAACCCACACGTGGTCTTACAGAAGCCAAAGTATCCATTACAAGTGACTGTTTGGTGTGGCTTGTGGAACGAAGCCACCATTGGCCATTTATCTTGGAATATGAGGGCGTCAATGGAAATACCTATCGCACCATGATAACTGAATTTTTCTGTACCCGCTCTTCAATGGTATTGATGTGAACGGTGTTTGATTTCAATAGCATGATGCAACTTGCCACACATCTCTTGCCATAATCGATTTATTACGTCAAACATTTGAGGGATGCTCAATTAGTCGAAACCGTGATGTCAATTGGTTCCCAAGAAGCTGCGATTTGGCATCGTGTTGGACTATTTTCTGTGGTGAGCCGTTTAAGAAAAGTGTTATGCCAATAGACCAGAGAGAAATAAGCATTTAAAGGCCAACATTCGTGATGCCATTGTCGAGATGCGGCTCTATATACTCGAAAAGGCACTGTGAGACCAGCCCCGGCCGGCATATAAATGAAATAATAAATTGAATTTAAACTTTTAAATGGTCCACCCTTTACTTGAACATGATATATCAGTGTTCTTATTAATTTTCACATGCATAGGCGTGTATAACAAAATAAATATTTTTTCTTTTTGTTTTTTCTATGCAACTTCGGTTACAAAACTTATAAAAATATGGCATCACTGGTGGCAATAATATTTCTTTTTTTTAATTATCGTAGTGCTGGTTTGGAATACGTATGGATCTGTTGTGTGTTTTTAATTAATTTTCAAATGTTTTTACTTGTTGTACG
>QOCX01001145.1:0-44653 GCA_005959815.1 Sarcophaga bullata | reverse complement strand
GTATACGTTTGACATAAAATTGCTGCAAGATTCGAACAAGAAAGCTTAGGGCAGACACCAACCAATTTAGTCAATTTAGTTGTTCTTGAAAATTTCTCAATTTAAGGTTGGCCCTGTTCAGACTTCCCAGCTTTAGATTAGTGATTATAGAGCTGGTGTATTTACCTTGGCATCCATGTTTGAAATATAACAGTAGACTGACTTTTGTAAAGGATTCACTTAGCAAAATCTTTTTTCCCGTGGGAAAATTAGCAATCGCCATGAATAACTTCAGCCTCAGTCAAAACAACATCACATTTTCATAAAAGGGTAGGACACTAAGGAGATTTTGAAAGAAGTTGTTTTTTGTGTAGAATAATACGGTCAATGGGAAAACCCTGTAATGCCTAGAATCTGCCACAGCAAAAAAAAACTGGACTTTATAAAACCGAAAACAAACCCAGAAGAGAAAATACACGAGATGCTAGGTGACAGCTCTATATCGGAACACCAAAATCCGTGAATAAGAAAGGCCCGAAAGGCAAATCATGAAAAGTCATTATGTATCTCTTAATCTTCCCGACAATAGTCCAATTCTCTTCACTTTAGGACATACGAATGAACAAGATTTCAGTCCAGCTATCCCGTTTCTTTCCCCTTTCCCAACAGCATTTTAGGCTTAAAGTTTCCTGGTAGCAATACTATTTGGGAATTAAATTTCCCTGAGTTTGTGGTTTACGTTTACACTTTCCCAGTATTTACACATGACACACGGACACACCCGCCATAAAAGAGTTCCTTTTTCCCTTTTGCGTTTTTCGTTTTTCCATCTTATTTGCTCTACGTCTTCTTAATGAATACCAGCTCCGCGATAACTCGTTCCCTCTTCGATGCTATAAAACTGGTTCGCACAAGTCTCGTACTTGTTAAACCGGATTTCTTTTCTTTCATTCAGAACGTTTCTGTTCTCGTCTTCTTACTTTCCGGTGCTCTATCACTTCGCCTAAAGCATTTTCGATTCTACACCACTCGGCCAGTTAGCATTGTCACATATTCCAACCACTGAAACAGGCGCTTGTCCCCAAAATACGTACGGTTTCATGGAAGCACCCGTCTTTTTTAGTATTTTGAACGTATAAAAAAAGCGCAGGCCCGCTTTGGTCTGTTTTGTTTTTTTTCTCTCTCAACTACCATGAAATCTCTTTCGTGTTCGCCCTATTTTTGTTTCGCCTGTTGTTTCACATTCCCATTTCGTTTGTGGAATAACGCTCATGCTAAGGAATAACATGAAATGAGGAAAATTTCTGTTAAGAAATTTTGGTATGAAAAGCTAAACAAATAAGAAGAAATAGGCTTTCAACAAGAGGATACTGCAGCTGCTGTATAATACGATCGCTTTGGGCTTTCCTTAATGTATTTTGGTAAGGTAACCTGATCAACTGTTTTGTCAGGTACATTAAAAAATGTGGCCACACGAATATCTCCTTCATGTTGAAGCATTTGAAAACTCAAGTTATCGTCACGATATACATCACGAAATGTGCAAGAGTGTAATCGAAAATTATCTCAAAAGAATCGATTGCTGCATTTACTTCAGATTCAGTCCTTGAAATAACCTTGTGTTTCCTTACACAATGACAGCGTTCTTATAATAGAAGAATGAAAGAGGTCTTCGAAATCAAAGCTGCTTTCTTTCTACATTAAAAGTCATAAACATCCACAAGGCTAATGTCAAGATCTGCACTAAATTGTCATTAAATTGTCATTTGTCTTCCATTCTGCCTTTTAGTTGTATGACCTTCACACAACAAGTGACAACATCTGCTAGCCACAGGTTTCTTGCCCAATGGCTTTTGACTCGCTTTATCTAAAACTGTTTAGTTTATGAATTGTCATAAAATTCAACAACATTTGACCAGTCTAGACAGTTTTTTTTTTTAAGGGGTTCATCACCGTACTATTGTATGAGTTCAAGGGAAAACACAAAAATTGTTTACAAGAAAATAAAAAAAAATGTTATCTTGGCTTTGTATCAATTTACAGCAACAGAAATTAAATTTTTATAGCCAAAATGCTTCAATCTATGAACGACAAACAGAAATTATTACACTTTGGAGCATAAAAATGACTGTAACTGCGCTCTGACGGACAGTCGGCGGTGACTTAGGCAGATCCTTTGACGTACATGTTGGTCGATCATGTACTTCAGCAGTGGAGTAGAATTTTTTGAATCGGATAGTCTACTTAGTAGGAAGATTATGGCGATCGAAAAATGGGTGATACATGCATGCCATATCCGCCCATGATGATTTGTACAATTTGGGCTGAATAACTGAACAACTGCAGACTGCAACTCCAAGAAGTACAAATATTTCTAACCTCAACTATTATACATTTCCAAACTAAACTGTTATACACTTTCAATCTCAACTGTTATACACTTTCAACCTCAACTGTTACACACTTTCAACCTAAACTGTTATACACTTTCAACCTAAGCTGTTATACATTTCCAACCTCAACTGTTATACACTTCCTACCTCAACTATTATACATTTCCAACCTAAACTGTTATACACTTCCAACCTCAACTGTTATACATATCTATTCTTGTGTTCGGAAGTTCATTGATACCTTGTATAATACCTGGAAAAAAACAGACATATTTACCCATACTATAATACGAAAATAAATTGCCTACTTTTTCACACTCACACACAGCAAGCCGTCTGCTTTTCACTTGATGTGCCCTTTTAAGGTAAAAATATATTTCATTTCGATGGTAACACAACTAAATCAGCAGAATTGCAATTCAATATGGTTTAATAAGATTGTATTTAGGAAGAGGAGCCTATGAGGGTTAAAGTAAAATCGTGAAACTAAAGGGAAATAGGCACGTCTGGTATGTTTTCTAGAATTTAAGGTGCGTAAATATTACGCGGTGTTTTCTACAATTTTTTTTTCTCTTTTTTCTTAAAAACTTTTCCTAGCATTCTGCCAAACGTAACCCCTTATTGATGGAAATTCTAATTGTTGTTGTTATTTTCGTTGTTGATTTTCATTTTCTTGTTTCATATTTCTTCATATTTTTGTTAAAAAGTTTTGCCCGCGTACATTTGCACTCTATCGACTAACTGTTGTACTGACTGCTGTCATCAGCATGCAATCCATTATGAATGCATGAAATAAATGTCTTTAATCTTCATTGTACGGGAGTGTGGAGGTTTTTGAGAAGAAGCAATAGAAATCCCGCTGTTTTAATTGTCTGTCTCAGCTGTGTGCACAAATGATAACAAAACAATGGTTATAGTGATGGTGATGATAAAATTCTATGCTCGAATTGCTGCCAGTTTGTCCAGCCGTTGTTCATGCGTTCAATTTTGTTGCAAATGTACTGATTGTGTACAATATTTTGATGGCTTCAATACATACCAATGGATAGCAGAGATGTAGTAAGTGAAACTTTTATTTTTATTAAAAAATTAAACAATGTTTCTTTTACTTGGTAAAAACTTAAATGAAGGAAAAATTTGGCTTTAAAAAGGGTCTTAATAAGCTTGAAATGAATTCCTTGCCATTGAAAACAGAATTCTGTTATAATTGAGAATGAAGAAAGCATTAATCTTTCATGGAAAATCAAAATATTTTCCATTAGAAATTTTTACTTGAACCAGTTAAGAAAGGGACTCCGTCCGTTTTCCAACCCTCCTCCTCGGATACCTCGATACCTACATACATACCTAATCGGTCATTACAACCTAGCTTCTCACACGGCTTTTTTGTGTGTGTTAATTTTGTACATAAGTGGCGCAATCTACAGTTTAAAGGCTACGAATGACCGATTTTTTAGAAAATATTTCATGGCAATTTTATTTCTTCACAGAGTTTTTGCCAAAAATCTGGTGAGAGGACATCGCCGGGGAAATACTTTTTTCATATTTCGTTTAGTTGGAAATGTTTGACCTGGGCTTTGAACCGAGGCGTCATGTCTGATGAATCAATATACTACCTAATAGACTATGGCCACTTGAATTGATAATATCAACTTACATTATGCCATAAATTTTGCTCCACACTGTAATTACAAGGATTCTTCTTTCAAAACTGACTGCGGTTTTTTTATGGCAACAGGTGTTACCGTTCAGTACTGAGCATAAATCCGAAGAAAATTTGTAATGCAAGTATATGAAATGAATGTATAACAGAGCGTATACAGAATATGTGTTACAGTGCAAGCACACATTTATCAAACGCCTAAATAGCTTACATAAGAGACAAAGAAAGAGTCATGGTTTAGGTTAGGTTAGAGGGCTTATACTTGTAAAAAAAGACAAGTCCAGTACCCGGACGTCAAGTTGACCCATTGTACCAAGGTGTCCTCAAGATGAGGTGATAAAAGGGCGGATAAAAAAAGGAGAGGAAGTAGGGAAGGGAGAATAGGAAGCGGAAGGAGAGAGTCATGGTTTTAAGCTGTTACAGTGTAGCAATTCATAATTCCTTAACTATTCCTTCAATTACACTTGTTTTATTTCTACGAAAAATAATTTCGAACATTTTTAAAATTTTTTCTTCTTCAAATTTTTTTTTGCTGCTTTTATTTATATCTTTCAAACGATAAATATTCTGTGACTTTTTATTTTATTGCTGTTGTTGTTGTACCCTCAACTTTCGATGGCTACATAAAAATGTTTTATGGCATGCCATTATTAGAAAAATTTAATGGCATTTAAAGGCCTTTTTCATCGATTGACTGACTTGCAATATTTTATCCACAAATTTTGTTGATTTTTTTTTTTTTTTTTTTTTTGTAAGGTCTGGTCAATAATAAAATATGGAAGGAAGGCTTTTAAAAAGATAAAATCAACAATTTGTGCAAAAAAAAAAAAAGAAAAGAGTGAAAAAGGAATAGATTTTGAGAGGTTAAAAAAGAGAGGAAAATTAAATAAAATTGTAGAAGCCAAGCCTATGGTTTTCAAATTTAACACGTCATTTAATTTTTATTTTTTCCATACAAATTTACAAACATAAATGCCGGATTTTTTTTAACTATGATAAGGAAAACCCAATAGACTTCGTAAACAGCTTTCCTGATCATAGTTTTTTTTATATGAAACATCCTGTTCAAGAAAAACTTCGTCAAATTAATGTCAATCTATTTTAAATATCCTAACTTGCCCTCTTCCAACACCAATAGACTTCAAACACAGATTCTTTGCTTTTCTTTTAACACCAATAAACTTCAAAAACAATGGCAAACTATGCTGCATTAAAACTTTTTTATACACCCAATATATTACAAAAGACATGTCCAATGTCTTGCCATAGTTCATATTGCAACACAGCTAAGTAAGTGTGTATATTACACACACACACACACACACATATTGTGACTTGCAACATACGAGAAAAAACTTTCTATTGCATTTTACATCCTGGTATAAAAAAGAAACAGAAATGTAGGATACAACATTACACAGAAACCTCAACTGTCGGTTGCAACTAACCAAGTATGCCAGGCTGTGACACTCTTTTTTGTTCTGCAGTTGTTTTTTTCCTTTTTTTCTGTTTGGTTTTGTAAAATGAACCAAGTGTAAAATCAAGTGTAGGTAATATATGTCTGTTACAAGCTCAGTTTGTGCCTTACTTACTTACTTACTTGGTATACACAGTCGAATAAAACAATTTAAAAAAAAATTCTTTTCGAACACTATGCTGAGTAATGGTAAAAGAATGTAATGGCACAACATTAGCGTACAATGTACAAAGTCTTAGCACAATTGTTAAGGAAAGAAAATTAAAATAAACTCCATTTTTTAAAGAATTATTCTCAAAAGAGGGAAAGGATAATTAGTTCTTGTAAAAACAGAATATCCAGATTACCTATGTTCCCAGTATACAACATCACGAAGAATACTTTAGTAACACTATTCATGAAAACATATAACAGCAGCCTATAGCCTATAATCGGAGACGAAACACTGGTTACGGCATCCCCAAAACCTATTTTCCTCAAAAACTTATCTCAACCTACAGCTAAACCATAAAAGAAATTACTACGAAATAAGAACTCCTTGGCTTCTGGTTATCTACCACAATCGAATAAAATTCGATAATTCTAGTTCCAGGGCAGTGGCTTATCTGTATGCTCGAGTTATCGTCATCTCTAACGTGCTTCCCTCTCTCCTACGACAGAAAATAAACGCTGATTAGGTAGATAAGTTGAACGATAGATTAAGTTGAACGGTAGAGTAGATATTCAATGGGACAAGGCCGAGTTATTACTCTTATTAAATGGCATCATAATTCATTATGTCACTCGTTATTCTTCAAGCGTGCAAATACGTACGAGTTATTGTGTACTTGGTTGTAATACAGGGTTTATAAATGAGAATATTGAATATTGAACTTCATAGCGTCAATTGTGGACCTTGTGTACTCGAAATCGTACTGATTTTCGCTTCAGAAATTTGCCTATTGTAGCCAGGAGAAAAACATCAATCCTAAATATTATATGAAGGCAAATAAATATGGACTCATAACTTCCAGTGAAGATCGTAATAAAATTCCCTAACGCCACGATAGTATACTGGCTCTCCAAGGAAAGAGGAGCTAGCATCAGTGTACTTCATAATATGCTGACGTTCGCCGCTATTGTGGTATTGTGATCCAATGTCTTTGACTTGTTTGTTTGGTAAACAGCGGTCTTTATTGTCCTATGAAGTATTAACAAACTTCTAGACGCAAACCGTTCTACAACTAATTGCTGTACTTGCAAACTTAATTTTGCCAACAAGTTCGAGGTGAAAATCCGTTCAATTTCAGAATAGAATCTAAAGAATCTCATCAAGAGCTTAACACAGATGGTTGAAAGATAAATTGTGGCATTGGATTCGCTATTTGTATTGGCAGCCAGGCGACTATTATTGCCTTTCCATAGCTTGTTACCATCTCTTAAACGATAGATTGTCTCAGTAATCGAAAATGTTATGGGATGTCAAGCATTAGTGGATCCACACACGTGAAAACTGAAGGTACATTTAGAAGGCATTTGTAATGTCATCTCAACAACTATGTATTGAACAACAAGAATGTCACGAATGCTGAAAATTACAAAAAAATTCTTTAATGAAATTACAAAATTAACACCGTAACACAATGCATCCTTGAAATACAATTTTTTTTTAAATAATTTTCCTGATTAACGCATTTTCTGTGTTGTTTTTTTTTTTCTTTTATTATTCACTGTCATTATCATTCAACATCCATAAAATATTTTCCTTCATTCATTTGTGCGTGTGTGTTTCATATTAATTTCTGAAAATTTTAACTGATTTTGATGCACACATTAAACCAAAATGTTACGATGAATTATTCTGCAGCACAACTGTTTCCCTTCAGACATTGTCGATAACATTACATAAAGGATCTGTAACAGCATACATACATACATACACACATAATGCGGTTGTGTGTATGAAAATTGATTACATGACTGAAATGGATAATTAACTCGACATGAATGGTTTTGATTAAACGTTGAAATGAATTTAAAACTGATTAAATTGTATTGTATTGTCTTGTGGCATGTGTGGCAACAATACAATTTGAATTGAAATTTTTTCAATGAAGAGTTGCAATAATGCGACAGAGTTTCAATAAATTTCTGTAATGTTATGCGCTCTACATATCAATGAGTAAAGAATGTGGTTTAAGAGGCCTTTATTGGAAACTGAGTATGAGTATGTTACTTCATTTCTAAAGGACAGCAGGTTATTAGTCTTTGGGAATCAGATTATAACAGATTTAAGAGAACTTTTTTCAGAAGCTTCAGACATGCTGATTGGCTGCTTGAGCAACAGGCTTTCTATTCTCTTTTTTTCAAACAAAATGCAACTCTTTGAAGCTCTTTTCCTAGTGTTTGGTTATGTCCACAAGTCAAATAGTCGTAAATAAGGCTCGAAGAACCTATTACAACCCCTCAGTCAATATGACAACCTAGTTTCTCACAACACCCATGTTGTGTGTGTTAATTTTATACACGAGTGGCGAGACTACGATAATGGATGAAGTAGATTTTTGATACCTGAGTTGCATGATTTGCGAGATGGCATATCGCCTAAATGAATTTCATTATTTCCTTTTCGTTGCATTATAATGCCTAACGCTGGTTTGATCTCATCGCCTTCACGTCTATTAACTCATCATATTACTTACTAGACTACGGCGACTACAAGCTGTAATATTCAATAATTTACGGGGCGTAAATAAAGGCACAGAGTTATCCAAAGTGTAAGGCTGCCTATCTCTGCTTTAATATTCGACTTCAACTGAAAGCTTTCTCGTTCGTTTTTTTATGTCTGACCTATGGTTTGAACAGTGGCCTCACGTCTAATAAGCCTACTAGACTACGCCGACCTAGAAATGATTATAAAGAAACCATGACATCTGGAAAACCTGACTGTTTGTTATCGTATTTTATCGAAAGTGCCCCTGAAAGAATCTTTGCTATCGAGTCAGATCAATATGGCGGCATTGTAACAGACTTTTTTTTCTAGCAAAGGAAGATTATGAATGTGCGGGGTATGTCACACAATACAATCGATTTCGAGTTTATAGCATGAGTAGCTTCCAACAAGATTGCACGTTTTGGCAAAAATCATTCTGAGGCTACCTCAACGACTGTATCTTTGAGCACAATCTCCCCTAATGTCCTTTGTCACTAATGCATGCCCCCAAATTTTACTGCTCGAAACAATGCAATGGTTATGCTGGCAATGGTAATATTTGTTGCAATTTTGTAGCCACATTTCATTCACTTTCTTTAAGGCATTTGGTAACACAAAATATTCGTAATTAAAAACACTCCCACACACAAACAACATCTAAAAACTGAATTCATCTAAATGTCTGTGAGTAAAATTTTGTAAAATTCAACAGCCATTTCATGCCTTTACAACCGCACCACCACAAACAACATTTTTTCAACTGAATAAAATTATTCCCCCTTACGGATATACCCTTAAGCCCGTATTTGTACTAAATAATGTGGATACATTACAGCATCAGGTTCAGCATCATAAAAATTCATTCTACCTCTGACTGGCTAATGCTGATAGTGGAAAGTCATTGTGGCATTGTGGCGTGGCAACCATCATCATTGCAAACAACAAAAATTTGTTTTTTTTTTACAAATCAAACAACATGAGGCGTTTGGGGAAAGAAAATACTTTTTTTATGCCCCAAATTTATAGCCCCTTGGAATGTGAATGTGAAAGAAAGGAGGTGATGCTTAATGGAAGAATATTGTTGAACAAAATTTTTTCAATTCCATTTTTCCATTGTTCAAGCTTAATTGATTGCCATTGTTTAGGCTTGAAGGACACTCAGTTGGCATCAGTAAAAAAATATATATTTTAAGTAAAAACCCCTAGGCTTGCATTACAATCCTTTTTTTTGTAATTTGCTAATAAGCAATCAAGGTTCGGATCCTGGATAAATTAAACGTGTTGAAATCAATCACTAGATATTTCTGTCTCGTGCAGTTTAATATGCGTATTAAGCATATCCGTAAACATCTTTTGTTTGCTCGTCGTCGATAGTTGATTACACTAACCGATAACAGGGCGTCCTCGATTTGGTTCCTTCCAGACAAGGTTATCCGCTATGGCGTATTGCCTGGCCCGTAATCAATATATTCATGCAAGCCAATTAAGCATAACAAAGTGTTCCAAAGTACTGCACATCTGCTTATAATAAAGGTAGCCATGGACCCCATCACTATGCTGGCATCATATTTTCATTTTTCAGTGTCGCAATATTTTCTAATTCTACCTGGTATTGCAACCATATCTGTCATGTGAACAAAAATTAACCTTTTTTTATCGTAATTTTATACCACAATTTAAACAAATGCAGCTCTCTACTCAAGGTATAGTCATATTGAACAAATATTTGACGAAAAACAAACAAGTTTTTTCAGCCAAGCAACTGATTGGTCTGCTGTAGCAGGTCTTGGGATTGAATGATAAGTCCTGTTATCTCCCGGCTTGTTGGGTTATTGCATTAGGTTTGGTGGTGAAAATTGTCCTTTCCATTTTCTAGAAATGTCGCTGTCACTGATGCTATTATAACGTTCGTTGACGTTATATTATCCAAAGATTTCGCGGGTCAAAGAGATGTATGAGTATCGAGTATTTGGAAGTGTCTTAAGCACGGTTTTACTTTAAAAACCAGGTCAAGTTTATAATCAAACAATTTTTTTCCATCTCCTTCGTTTCTATTAATTACATATCTTTGGAAGCATTCCTCGTTGTGTCGAAATTTTCTTCTGATCCCTAGAACTAGTTGACTTGGTTAGGCTTAAAGAGTAACATGGATTTACGGTCAAGACCTAAGGATTTATTTAAACAACTTTTCAAAAAAGAATTCTTATTTGACTTTTTTTTTAGCAAATATTTGCTTAATGTGCCCCCACATACGTTGTGCGTTGCTTTACGAGAACTATTATTTACGTTTGCATGTGTTGTACGATGTTGGTACATGACATTTCAACCACATTGGATGCCGAGTTAAGCCTTTTAAAATATGATTATCCTTGTCACGATTAACTTTACACACACCAGTACAGAGTTGGAGAGATGGTAGAAGAGCCAAGGGTTTTTTTAAAAACTATAAGGGACTCTGTTTCCCATTTTAATTATACGTTTCTGTGATGGATCATGGTAAACGTTGTCTAGAGTATAGTAAGTGTATGCCACAAACATTGCGGTGTTGCATACAACGAGACACGCTGAAATGTCAGTCTCATATGTGGCAAGTTCATCTTTATGCTGGTTTTAATTGAAACAAAAAAAGTTTTTTTAAAATTAATTTAATTTGTCTACTGGTATCGCTGCACTTAAACGATTGCCGTTGATGGTCGGTCTATGTGTGATTAAATTAAAGTTTTTGAATTAAATTTTTATTTTAAAATTTTACAAACCAAAATAGACAAAGAAGTCCTATAATCGATAGTTGAAATGATATTCAGAATGGTGAGAGCCCTTACATAACCTCAATATTTTTCTTTCTCTTTCTATTTCAGAGCACTTTATAACTTTAAAGAGGCTTAAATGCCTAAATCATAATAATTTATGACTTTAAACAAACAGAAGAGAGAAAACAGAAGAGTCACACACACACACATACACAAATGCACTCAATATTATGAAATAATGAATCTATTTTTCATAATTGGATGAACAGCAAGCAAGAGAGAGATGAAAATGAAAGGACACTTCTAGCCACAGTAAGTAAACAAAATTATGGTCAAAGTATTTAAAACGTACAGTTACTCAAATGAAAAAGAAAGTGAAGAGAGAAAGAGAATGATAAAGTGAAAGAAAACGTTGACAATTGTTTAATAATGTTAAGCGTCTGTCTGTTTGCAAGCATTTCCATTTAATTGGCAACACAGTAACAACAATAACCTTGAATAACAGCAACAACAGACAAAATGTGGCAGGTATTGCTTGAGATGATTATTCTCACATTCACACACACACACTCTTACAAAAACCACATAAGGATTGCCACAAAAGAGATATTAAAAACGAAACGCACACGCATACACACGCACACAATTATTGAAACACGTTTACTCGTTAACAAAAGACTCCTTTACAGGCACTTATACGAGCGGTATTAAAGCACTCAAAACGAGATTTCGTGAGTTTTCTTTTGTGGAAAATAAATGAACGATTGACACAAAAAATTGGTTTTTCGTTCTCTCCTAACTGATGGTGTGGCGAAGCCGAGAACACCAAAGGGGGGGAGAAGGAAGTACTACGGCCAGTTTAAAGGAATTTAAACCTTTTAAAATCGATTTTTTATTTATTTGCGGGATATAGACTTGGAGAAAAAGACTTGCAAACACAATAGAAATCTGGTCAGGTTTTTCTAGGGTTCCAGTTCCGAAAGGGTCTTAATCTTAGCATATCTTTGAGAAGTTCCTTCCCGGACTTCATGTAAGCGATGAATAATAAAATAACACCACGGAACAGATCCGTGAGTAAAGGATCTTCAATATTTCTATCTGTGCAGCCCTTAAGCTGACCAACTTCTTCCTTAGTTTGATAGAACTCGGTCAGTACGGAAACTGTGTTTGCCTGTGGCATCACAACGGGCCGCTATGCGTACTCAAGTGACCTTTTAATATACTTTTGGCTACTACTAACCAACCTACCTACCTACCTTCCTCCCTTCCTAACAGACATCTTATGGTTGCAATCTTCAGGGCTATATACTATACTGATACTGTTTGCCTTAAAACACCCCTCCACCGGAAGAAATCATAGCAAATGAAGTGTCTCACTTGATTGCGGTCATTTAGGGGGCATCTGGGTAGGGAAATTTCCCTAAACTTTAAAGTTGTTTCAGTTTATTTAAGGAAAAAAATATTCCTGCCCGGTTTCTTTAAACTTTCTGACCTTTTTCTTCTTGAAATTCTTTCTGCCCTCCACTTGTGCTGCTTTCGCCGTAGACAACTGTAAAGGCCACCTTCTGTTTGGTTGGCTATGAAAAGAAAAAAAAAAACAAAACAAATCAAAACAAATTGAATCAAAAGAAAACCAACCAACTGGCCTCAAAGGCGATTTAAGACCTTTTTTGTTACAACATTTAAGACCTTTTTCTTTTATTTCTTCTTCTTTCGCTGTTTTTAATATGAATCTTGTCTGGTCCCCGAAGAAATAAATTAAAATTTAACCTCCTCACTCCTCGTCATGGCAGAAAATGAAGAAGGAAAATTTCATGCGTAAGGAAATAGATTTGTTAAAGTTTCTGCGCAACTTTTTAATTTTATAAGAAAGAAAAGCAAAGAAATGAAATCCCGTTTTTTTTTTTCTTTTTTCTTCGTTTTGACCATTAAAGTAAAACGTTTTCAAGTGGGCAGCAGTGGTAGATTGGGAGGGAGTTTTTTTTTTTTTTTTTAACGGAAAGATATTTTAATTTCAAAGTGTTTTATTTCAAAAAGAGAGAAAGGTCAGCAAATGTTTTATGAAGAAGAAACTAAAAAGGAAGATAGTGGCTTGGCTTTCTTCTTCTTTTCTTTAAATTTGAATGAAACAAGGTTTGTCGGAGATATCAGCGAAATTGTTTACTTCTTAAAAAGACTTTACTTATCACCGTTATGTGTCGTTTCAATCTCTGTCACCGCTTTCTCTGAGTAATGAGCATCCGACTTGTCAAATTTTCCTTGACTAAACTGCATAAGTCAGTCTGAATTTGGCTGATGCCATGAGTTATGTTGGCACTGTTGTAGTTTCTAGCTTATTCGCATACATCCGCAACTTAAGAAAACATACATAATTGGTTATTATAACCCTTTAGTCAGGATTACGACCTAGCTTCTCACACCACTTATATTGTGTATGTTAATTTTATACATGAGTGGCAGCGCTTACAGTTTAAAGTCGACTCCTAATGACAGTTTTTTTTTGAGAAACTTTTTCATGGCAATTTTTATTTACTCTCAGAGTATCTGCCAGAAATCTGCTCAGGGAGAAATTTGCCGAAGAAATATTTCTTTTCACATTTCGTTTTAATGGAGATGTCTGACATGGGGTTTGAAACGTGGTCTCACGTCTAATAAGTCATTATGGTACTTACTAGACTACAGCGACTTTAAACTGTAACGTTCAATAATTTACGGGGCGTAAATAAAGGCACAGGAGTTATCCAAAGTGTAAGCCTGCCTATCTCTGCTTTAATATTCGACTTCAACTGAAAGCTTTCTCGTTCGTTTCATTTTGATGTTTGACCTGTGGTTTGAACAATGGCCTCACGTCTAATAAGCCCTCACACTACCTATTAGACAACGGCGACTGTGTGACTTAAGAAAACCGCACAAGAAAAAGTCTAACGAAGAGTCAAATCACACAATCTTGGTGGCCAATTCACATAACCCTCAAGCGTGGCAACCACGCTTTGAAATCGTTTGAGCAGAACATGAGTTGTGTTGCATGTAGAGCCCTTCTGTTGAAATCACATGTCGTTGATATCTAGATCATCTAATTAAGACCCAAAGAAGTTAGCACAGTACTCGCTGTTGTGTGTGGCTAGTGGCCTGGCCAAAGGCGTTCTCAAAGAAATATGAACCGATGCCACTGCCGATCCACAATCCATAGCAAAAGATGATGGTGGAATACGTTAGACTTTTTTACGTCGCTTGTGGCTTGGTATCCTCTCAAGTACGATAATTATATTGTAAGTTCACATACCCAAAAAAGGGCCCACAACGCTGAAAATAATTTTTTCGCGTTTTCGAACATTTTCTTTTATTTTTTTCCACATTTTATTATCACTGGATGCTAAAGGCTTTAAGAAGATGTTTTAAAAACTAAGAAAATAAATTAATTTCTCACGATTTATATACCAAAAGATGGCATCCTTTGCGTAGCCCAATTTAATTTTACACAAAATTACTTGCGATTTAAAATGTGCCAGCAAAAAAGGAAAATTAAATAAAAAAAAAATAAAAAAACATTCACATTCACAAAGTGTTGGAGAAATAAAAGTTTATCACAACAATTATCCTTGTTTTTCATCTGTTTTCCTTGAACGTTTTTTTCTTTTTCTTTCTCTTGTTTTTTTCCATGAGTTTTTTTTTCTTTTTTTAACGTTTACAGATATCAGACGAGAATATTTCACTTTTTGTATTAAAAGTGCTTAAAGAGTTTAAATTTTGTTTGAATTTTTTAATACAAATGCAGAGCAGTACAACACTAAGAAGCTATGTTGGAAGGACAACCTAGCTGAGAGGGCTCTTAAGAAGAAAACAATTACCACACGATGGCAATTACATCCTAATGTGGTTTACTAGCTCTGTTCTGTGTTTATTAAACATATTAAAAGGTCTTCTAGTGCTCAATTGCAAGGCAAAACTTGATAAAGTGAGCTTTAAAACCGATTACAGCTGCCTGATGCATTATTGCTATTAAACACTCGCTTTGCTATGATTAACCGGCTTCCATCGTGATCACTTGCTAGCTGCACTTCACGCATAGCATGATAATGCCTAATTTTTTTGCAAATTATTCATTCAATGTTAGATTCCCTAAATGAAATTGACCACATTGGCACATCTGCACTTAAAATGTATAGTGGATTCCACACTAGAATACAAAGTCTAGATAGCGATTCCTCTGACAACTTGGTCATATTCAGGGATTCAGCTGTAGGCTACATATGTAAGAATAAATTAAATTGAAACAATTTCTTCACGTTTTAGATTATCTGAGTGTATTTAACTCTGAAGAATGAATCATAAGTAGGATATTTCCTACCACTATTACTAGCATCTCTCTCTGATCTGACAGCAAAGCAGCAGATCTTTTTCAAGCGCTATTAGCCATTAGCATGTCTTGACTTAGCTTCGCATAAGTTTTGTGTTACAATCTCTTTTGAATATCTTTGTTCAGGGAAATAAGCTTGCTAGAGTAGGAGACTATTAGTTCGACAGATGCAGCTTCAACAAGATGGTTGTTATCAACTTGCAAAATTCGAAAATCCCTGTTGGAACTCTTCTAAACAACACCCGATTATTGCAATTAATTTTTTTAAATTTACTTTCACATGATTTTTGTCGATAAACAAGTTTATTTAGAGTGTTTGATTGGTTTATGAAGTACTGTAGCCTAGTGGAAGTATCAATACTGTGCTCTAATGATCACAACTCGTCTGTCTGAGTGAGAGTTATCAAGACAAAGCAATCATAATTGAACAATAAAAATGCTTAGATCATTAAATCGCTGTAGTCTAGTAGGTAGTATGTTGGCTTATTAAACGTAATACCAAGGTTCGAACCTGAGATCAGCCATCCATCTCCAATAAAAAGAAATTTGAAAAAATATTTCTTAAGTGATTGCCTCTCATCAGATTTCTGACAAAAACTCTGAAAGGAAATAAAATTACCAATGAAATGTTTCTCAAAAATCTGTCATTTGGAATCGATTTTAAACTGTGTGGCCCGCCACTCATTTATAAAATTAACACACACAATATAAATGTTGTCAGAAACTAGGTTATAATCCTAGCTGAACAGTTGTAATGACCAATTATGTTACATTATGTTACGTGTTCATCAAACATCAAACCACAAGCATTTGTAAAGAACATCAAAAACTGTTTGAGACATTCACCATATAGTCTGGACTATCTGATCCGCTTTTGTTTCACTGTCTTTCTCTATGATGGAAAATTAATGGCTATTAAGGATCTACTATATATCACTTGTTGTCGCCGTAGTCTAGTAGGTAGTGTATTGAGTTATTAGACGAAAGGCCAGGGTTCGAATCCCCAGACAGACATCAAAAACGAAATATGAAAAAAATATTTCTTCGGCGACTTCCTCTCAGCAGATTTCTGGCAAAAACTCTGAGAGTAAAAATAAAATTGCCATGAAAAGTTTCTTAAAAAAATCTGTCTTTTGGAGTCGACTTTAAACTGTAGGTACCGCCACTCTTGTATAAAATTAACACACACAACATAAGTGGTTTGAGAAGCTAGGTCTAGGTAATTCTGACTGAAGGGCTGTAATGGCCAATTATGTATGTATGAGCAAGATTTTTCTGCCTTAAAGACCCAGTACAACTACTGCCAACATATCATAGATATTAAGGACTTGAGAATTGTATGAATTTGATTAAAAGTGATCCTTAAGGAAAAAAATTTTTTGCCAAATTCTACATAAAGAGTCTTAACATGTCCTTTACGAAAGTATTCCTTAACTGTTAGTGTTATTTTTATCTTTTTAATTTTAATACGAACAAATTTTCCTTGTAAACATCTTTTAAAGTAAATTTACTTGCAAAAAAAAAGAATTTTAAAAGACAACGTATACAGAGAAAAATCTTTTTTATTTTTTGGTAATACTTTTAACACACTTTTTTTTTGTTGTTGTTGTTACATTAACATAACAATGCCATCATCATTTCCATCCTGGTTTTTCCTTTTTTTCTTTTTTTTTCTGTACATCAAATTCATAAAAATTAGTATTCCTTCCCCACGAATTTTGGCATTTAAATTAAGGAGGAAGAAAGCATGTGAATCATGCATGTATGTGCCCCAAATAAAGAAAGGGTACGCAAGCATATTAAACTATAATATACGTACGTAGTATACGTTTGATGTGTGTGTATGTTTACATGCTTACGCAGCCTGAACTGTGAATACATCACACCTGTTTGCCATGGCACATTCGTTGTAGTAGTTTTGAGCCTTAAGCTACATGTAGTACGTCAAAGGAGAGTGTGAGAGCGTATGTGTAATCTCAGTTAAAACTGAAACTAATTTCATTTCATTTTTGTTTTGTCTTGTTTTTTTGTTTGTTTGTAAACAAACATGCAAGCAAAACAATAAACAAGCATGTGTCTAATGAGTACATCTATGTGTGTGTATATGTATGAGTGTATGACGGCTGTGTGTGTGTGAGAGAGAGAGAGAGTATGTATTTTGGTTTAATGAATATTAATTTTAATAAAATTTTGTAAATGACGTCTATGACTGACGTTCATATAAAATATGATGGATAAGCCTGACAGTAGAATGCTTGTTTCTCTCTCTCTCTACCGCTAAGGCAGAATCTTTTTTTTCATTTTCCTTCTTTTCATATTATTTTTATGGAATAATAAATATTATAAAGCCAGTGTTGTGTATGCCTTAAAATAAGCTTTAAATTTCGTTATGATGGCAATTTATTAGTTAGATGGCTGTGTAGTAGTAAAAACACGGATTTAAAGAAATGCTTGTATAACCACATCATCGTCATCGTCGTCGTCGTCGTTTTTTTTCTTTAGAAATTTATTTAACAGCCAGCCATTAAATTGTTTTATTAAACGTAAAAAGTTTTCGCTTTTTAATCTTTATTATGCAGTTTATAAATTAATTTTCTTAATTTTTCATTAATTTTATGAGAAACTATAGGGAAAGTATAAGAGATTAACGATCAGAAAGTCTAATGGCTATTGATTACACTCCTAAGCAATGCTTATTCTACAGCACGAGCAATCGAAAAAAAGTGTCATCATGGCTTTCTAATATCAGAACCTATGTGACTTTAATCCACTTTCAAATAAACCACCAGAAAGCCCACTTACTCTTAACTTCCAGGAATAATATCAATAGACGCCCGATTTTTTAGAGTCTTCGTAATCTATTAGGTAGTATGTTGGCTTATTACAGGCCTGAGACCACGATTCAAATCCCAGGTCAGACATATCGATTAAAACGAAATATAAAGAAAATATTTCTTAGGCGACTTCCTCTCTGTAGATTTCTAGCAAAAACTCTGTGAGTAAATAAAAAATTGTCATGAAAAGTTTCTCAAATCAGCAAATCAGTCGTTTGAAGTCGACGTTTAACAGTAAGACCTGCCACTCATGAATAAAATTAGCACATGCATGGGTGGAAGCTAGGTCCGAAGCCTGACTAAAGGATTGTAATGATGACTTATGTATGTATACGTATTGTTTAAAGGCAACTACAGATGCCAAACATATCATACTGGGACATACTACAGTAGACCAATCATCGCTTAACTTTTGAAACTTTAATTAAAGAAACTAAAACAAAGCAAATTAACTTTTGCAACATCCCTACGTTCCTGTCAATGCAATATTACTTAAGACACTACTACACCACCTTATTTTGTTGCTCAAAGGATATCATTACATCTTTAAGGATATAAGAAGATAGAAAATAATGGCCATAGTAGTAGAAGGTAGTGTGTTCGGCTACTAGAAGAGAGTCCGTGATTCAAATCCCAGCTTAATCATCGCGAACAAAAACGAAATATGAAAAAAAATAATTCTTCGGCGATTTTTTCTCCTTGGCTTTGTGACAAAATCTCTGAAAGTTAATAAAATTGCCATGAAAAGTTTCTCAGATCAGACGTTCGAAATTTAAAGTGAAAGTTTTGCCACTCATGGATAAAATTAGCAAATACAACACGGGTGGTGTGATAAACTAGGTTGTAATCCTGACTAAAGGGTTATAATGACAAACTAAGTAAATAAGACCCCCCACCTTAGGATTTTACTGATTTAAGTGCATAACATCGATTAAATTCTTCACAGTAAAGATGTTTTAAGCACCATTAACGCTCACAAGCATATTCATTTCGATATGTCATCACTTCCATGAATGCATTCTTTTACACTTTTAAAGAACCACATTTTCTTCTTCTTATCTTCTTATGTTAAGTCATCGATAGAGTCTCAAAATATATACGTACGTATGTAAAGCAAATATTGATTTCAAAACCAATTTGTTTAAAATTGTTTCGTGTACATAACACACACACACACAGATACGGTTGGTTAAATACATCGACAACTGCCTGAGTATTGTATGAATTGCATTCAGCTGTTTGCCATTCTCAAATGGCAGTCATCGTGGCATATTTATACAAACAAAATGTTTCTTTTTTTATATGCAAATAAATATAAAAATTCTGCATATTCACGTACTCCTTGTCGACATAAATGCTGTCATCATAGAAAATAAAAAAGGATTGTAAGCGGAAATTTGCATTTGACTGTCATATCCGTTAAACGGTTATGTCATGTATGCAAGTAATAGCAGTGATGTAGTGATGATATCCTCAATTCAATTAATTATCCCACGATACTATATATGGTAACCTTGAAACACTTAAATGCTTATGAAGAATTTGAAAAAAAAAGGAGGAAAACCTATAAATGGTGTGGCATCTTGTTTGGGGGAGAATCTAACAGTTTATATTGTGTTGTGTTGCGTTTAGTAATGCTAGAGTATTGCCACAATATGATGCCCTAATGCTGCACTGATTCGAAGTATGTATTGTGATGATTTCTTATTGGAATTGAGTTGATGCCTATTCTAACCACGTGTTCTTTAAAATTGCATACCCATGGGTTTTAAATATTTCACTGTAACACCGAATGCCTATACTACTGTTCAATATCTTAACCTTACCCCACCCCTTAACTACATCTCTTCCTGCATCATTTTTATTATTCAGCCTGATAACGTAGCATTTATCGCAATCACAGAGTTCGCTGACTCTGTTCAGGGTACAATTAAGCATTGGTCATTGCAACACTTCAGTCAAGCTTACAACCTACCTTCTCACACCACTTATGTTGTGTCTGTTAATTTTATACAGGACCTACAGTTTAACGACGACTCCGAATGATAGATTTTTTTCGAGAAACTTTTTCATGGCAATTTTTGTTTACGCTCAGAGTATCTGCCAGAAATCTGCTGAGAGAGAAATCTGCCGAAGAAATATTTCTTTTCATATTTCATTTTAATGGAGATGTCTGACATGGGGTTTGAAACGTGGCCTAACGTTTATTAAGTCATCATATTACCTACTAGACTACGGCGCCTTCAAACTGTAACATTCTATAATTTACGGGCGTAAATAACGGCACAGAGTTATCCAAAGTGTAAGCCTGCCTATCTCTGCTTTAATAATGAACTTTAACTGAAAGCCTTCTCGTTCGCTTCTTTTTGATGGCTTCCAAGACGTGGAGTCTTAATTTTTAATTAATTTTCTTAATATTCTCGCATGAATATTTTAAGCGTTTATAATGGTAATGCAGTTGAATTATGTTTTCAAGAGACTTTCATTATTTAATTAAAAATATCAGTCCATGAAAGCAAACTGAGTACAGAAAACAATTAAAAAAATTAAAAAATAAACAAATAAATTTCATTCAATATTTATTGATAAAATGTCAACAAAATTATCATTTATTTGTCCAATCTTTCATGCTGGTCTTCTTTTATTTACAATGCATGAAAATAGGTTGGCAAAGCAGCAAAACTGAAAATAAAAATTTCATTCCTTTGCCCGGCCTACTTTCGTAAACCGTACAGTTTGTTTAATTATTTTTTCCTCCCGTCTGCCCAACTTTAATGGAAATTTTTTGCAAAATAAAAAAAAATTCATTTTCTTTAATCATGCCAGACATTGTGAAGACATCTTTGGATGGAAAGGAAAATGTTTTTTCCTTTTACATGAAAATGCTTTTAAATGGTTAAACATGCTGCAGTGGCGGCAGCTGTATATTCAACAATAGCAGATACTAGGAAAAAAACGGGATTTAAATATGAAACAGTTATTTTGCATAATGGCAACAGGAATTATTTTCATGCATTCCAGCCAAAGCACATCTTGGTAGAGGCAAAAATGGAATGGTATCCTCCGCGAGTGATGAATGACTATCATCTTTTAAAAAAAGGAAGAAAGAGAAGGTCACCACACTCTGATTTATTATGGGGAATAAACTGATCATACTCCAGATAAATTGATACGATACTCAGAACAATGGGAATGAACTCAGTACCCTGAAAAGCCCTATGATTCGGAATACAGCGGATTCAGCAATTTTTTTGTAAAATCAAACATGCTTCATGAATTTTATTGTGTTTAAAATATCAGTTGCACGTTTCTAATCTAAAAAGCCCTCTCTTCGTCACCTCCACCCACTATAAAAACTTCATCCCAGAACTTTGTTTACCTTTGGAATAAAAACTTTGTAGTCAAAAAAAAAAAAAAACAAATTAGAAGAGGGACGGCTATGGCTGGCATCATAACAGTACCAATGATATGGAAAACATTGTTTTTGTATAAGAATGCAAACATGTCACTGAAATACAAACACTTCTATATACTGGGGGGTGGGGAAACCCAAAAAAACCATCCCCAACCAATAATTTAATCGTTCATGCAGTTTTTCTATAAAAAAAAAGGAAAAAAGGAACGAAAGCCAGTTAGATTGGTAGAAATCTTCACTATTTTCCTGTACTTCTTTCCCTTTTTTTTTTTAAATTTAAAACAAAAGTGTCCTGCACGTACGAACTTCAATGTTGAATCGTTGAAATGCTAAAAAGAGTGAAAGGATAAGGAAAAAAAGAGAAGAGAAAGTGCACAGAAAAATATTGACTAAACGTTTGTCCCAGGGGGATAAAAGTTTTCATTGCAAAAAAAAATTGTTTTTTTTTTTTTTTTTTTTTTTACTTTTGTAAAAAGAACATTTCAAAACATGAAGGATTTTAAATAAACAGTGGAAGGATAATAAAAATCGTATCGTATGGAGACGACTTTAAACTGAAGGTCCTGTCAGTCATGGTTATACAACATGAGCTAGGTTGTAATCCTAACTAAAGGGTTGTAATGGCCAATTAAGAACGTAATTAAGTAAGATGGTTCATAAAGACCGACCTCTACTGTTTATTTAGTGAATGGTTTTTCATTCACCAACATGATTCGTTTAATAACCGAAGAATCCGTAAAAATAATTGAAAACTTTAAAAAAAAAAATGGTGATTAAAACGCAGGCACTTTTTCGGAAAATACGGCGTGATTACAGTCGTCATAAACCATCTTACAGAGCAAGAAATTTGGAAGATTATTCAAAAGTATGAAGAGACTGTAAGCATTACAGTTTTGTTTATGCCTATCGCGAAGAATGCTCTGCCGAGAATCTTGTTTCTGTTAGAGAAAACGTGGCCCATAATTCGAATTTGGTCGATTCCATTTCATTCTCAGCAATTGGGCCTATCTCACGGCCTGTTATCTCATTTTCTGCAATTGAAATTGTACCACCATGCGTATAAAGTCCAACTAACTCCACATTGACAGGCTACCTAATCACAACACTGTAGTTATACTGATTGGAGGAACAGGTATGCTAGTTTTTCGAACTAAATTGCCTTTAAAGATGAAATTCATTTTGAAACTCTAAATTGTCACAAAAAATTGGGCTCAAAGCACCCACAAGTGATTCTGAAAAGTTCTTTACGTTCTGAAAGACTTAATGTTTGTTGCGCATTATCGTCTGGAGTTGTCAATGTCCGTGGAAGAACTTGCTACTTAATTGGTCACTACAACGCTTTTAGTCAGGTTCACAATCTATATTCTTACACCACCCATGTCACCGTTGATTTTATCCATGAGTCCGAAGACTCATTTGTTTTCAGAGTTCTTGTCAGAAGACTGCAGAGAGAAAAACGCCAAGAGAAATATTTTTTTTATATTTTCTTTAGTTCCACATGTCTTAGCTGGTGATTGAACCACGGGGTCTGTTTTAATAAACCAACTTAGTAAGTAAATAAGTATTTCGTATAGGGCATTGCAAGGTTCAAGGCTTTTTTATAAGACCCAATACTTTGGGGATGGCCCCTATTCATACAAAGCATTGTGTTCGAATTAGGAAAATTAGGTTATGGGGAGAAGAACAGGAGGATGAGTATTTGTGGACATTAGCTTTTAATCTTTTTATATTATAAGTTACAGGAAAAACCTCTGCAAGTAGAGAATTTCACTTACAGATAGTACGTCCAAAGGACGAATTCCGTTCGTAATGAAGTGTGCGATCCACTGGCCAATCAACTGCAAACGGATGTACCGTGCGAGAAAGACGGGTAAGAATACACAATATTCCGGGAAACAAGTCCCTTTATCGCGCCAGAGAAAAATTCGTAGTAGCAGCAATAGAACAATGAAACACAAGCCATTCAAAGTTCCGACGAAGGCATTGCTCACAGTGTGTTTTGTTCAACTTTACAATTGAAACCATAAAATGGATAACCCTTTATGCCGCCTGTATAACTGTATTTAAGATAGTTATGGTGTTAGTCTTCTTTCCTAAGTAACACGCATATTATCATTCTCTAATTGAAAGTTAAGTTGGACATGAGGCACATGCAAGGAAGGCAGGCAACACTTTAAATTAAAATGATCCAACGCGAACAGCTGCTTTAAACTGCTGTAAAGAATGTGATTTGATACGAAATTACCTTGAGTAACAGCCGCACATACATACATATGTTCATATGTCCTTAGAACCAAGACGAGACTTTGTATGATGCATGCGTCCTTTAAAAAACGTGTAAAACGTATTTGGTAGTCTTAATAACACATCATGTCTTGTGGCTTGGCCAAGAACAAAATAAAACGTGACATAAAGTGCTTGAAAATATACGAACACACAGGCAACCCAACAATATTTAAAGAGTGTATCATGCTACAGAGCAGTTTATTCAATGGAAGACAACACTGAGACAGAATTTAAGAGAAGAGATGGACAGGAAAAGGGTGGTAAAAGTGGTTTCATTGTGTGACCAATTTAATTACACTGCACGCTCAACAATTTTAAATGTTTGTGTCATCACTAGGAAAACAAACAAATAAGAATTGTAGTACCACCCCCCCCCCCTTATTTCCATTCAATTTGTAACAAAATTGTGAATCATTAGATCCTTTTTTCCTTTTTTGGTGACTTAAACATTCATTGCAAAGCCTCAAGGTCTTGAGTAAATACTTTTGAAAATCAAGTTTAAGCAGTCGAAAGTATGACGTCCGTTGTCACATAACACTTTAAACTTTTAAGGACCCAATTTCATGCAACTTTGAATAGAGAAGACAGAAAATGATGGGATTTTTCTCTTATTTTGTGACCAAATTTTAAAGAAGGATTTTAAAGCAATTTATTTTTGTTTTTGTTGTTGTTGTTGTTGTTGTTGTTGGAAAATAAATATAAAGCAGAAATATAAAAAAAAAAATTTGAAAATGAAATTATATTCGTCTAGCCACTGTCAGATGTGATTAAAAACAAAACCGTTTACCAAAAGAAGGGGAACTAAGCTAAATGAGGGAATCTTCGCATCCTTGGCGAAGTAATATTATGGGAAACTTGTGTAAAATATGTGGAAATATTACTGCAAAAGGCTTGCAGGAAAAACTTGCAATGCATTTCAACAATTATGTCCTGTTCGTATACTACAATGGACAAATGACGTCACTTCCCCTTAAGTTTGTTGTCAGGTTTTACCATCATTCACTTATAAAATGAAATATTGAATGATACCACGAACATGCTGGTTAAATTTAAAATTAATTTAATATTGCAGACGCATTGGATTAAATACTTTTCATTGATACGTTCTTTGTTGTCAGCTAAGGCAAGGAGAAAAAGTTTAATAATCAAACGAATTAAATTGAACACGAAATATGTTGTTTATTAAGCCATTACATCAGTTTTATATCTGTTTCTGGATTCTTACAGTGTAAATTGTAATAAAGTGTACAGAAATCAATTTTAAATTCACTGCGTGTGTCAATTGTAATCGATAATCCTCACGGGACGCTAACATTTGTAAAATATCTACCAAAATTGTGACTTGGAGTGCTTGTCACTTAATTTATAATGACGCAGGATACTGTGTTTCGCACAACTTATCATCTGTCACTCTGTGTATCTTAATCTATAATGCTTAGTTACATAGCGTAACTGAACAGAAATTATTGGGGATTTCTTAAAATTTCGTTTCTCTAGTAACAGCCTCCACATAAAAAAAAAGTGTCCAAACTTTGTCGCAACTTTTATACTTGAAAACTTTTAATTTTCTTGTCATAAGCAAGACTAGCATTCGTAAGCGATACTGGGCCATGATTAAAATTGTTGGTAGACAGCATAAAATACAACAAAATTGGAATTAAGTTGGCAGATATATTGTAACAGTAAATGACAAAAGTTTTCTCTCACTTTTTTCTTTTCTTCATTGTTGTTGTTGTTATTTTAATTTGGCCAATTACACATGAAATTGTGCAGCAGATTATGAAACTTTTTTCATTTTTTTTCTATCAGTTTATCACCCTTTTGAACAGCATCATCATTATTATTTCAAAGGAAACTTCATCTATTGTTACGAAGTGACATGTCACAAAATTAATGAAAATATGATTAAGTGGGCAGGGATATTATGGGGCCAGATACTGAGAAGTTTAATTAAAATTTCATAAAGTTTGTGACCGAAAATACGAAATAAAATATTAGAAACGAACACGGTTTAGTTATGTTAGAAGTAGAGTCCATGTTATCCTATTTTGTATAGCAAATAAGAAAAATGAAAGAAAGTTCCTGAGCTACACGCAATGGCAAATGATGCAATCCATCCAGAACACAGTTCTACGAATTAAAACTGGATTCGTTGGAAATGACAAGCGCGGATGTCTTGCGTAAGGAAACCTAAGTGCTATATTGACTGTACTAAGTAGTATGTCGACTAGTAAGCAAGTTATCTGCTTACTCATCTCGACTTGAGTTTTGTTTTTGACCATGGGTGTCGATATCGTAAGGCATTCTCGTGAATGTCGTTGAGGTCTAACTTGTATAAGGAAATTATATCCAGGTACTGTTAAATTTCGCTCTTAAGCTTACAAATGTAGTCTTGAGTTGAAAAGAATGACTCATAGGCTGAGTAGTCGCTCTTGACTTGACCTTTGGCTGTCTAGTAGTTGTATGAATCATTTTTTCAGGTGCTCTAAGTACCACAACTATGTCAGCTCTGAAGACAATTTTATGGCTACTGTCGCTGGATCTTTACTGTTCGGATATCGATCACTTTGGAATGCCGATGGTACATGATACCACCCTATAACTTCTTGAGGAAGTTCAAAACATCTATTCCGTATAGAGAAGAATAGAAAAATGATACAAGTTCTCACATGTAGTACGAAACAGAATGCCCCTTTGGATGGAAGCAGCCTTTCGAAGTCGGCAGGTATAACTGATTCGATAAGACTGACGGATCATTGCAATGTCCTTACCGTGTCCGTGATTATTAAGGTTGATTAGATGTTTCCTCATTAAATTCTAACATATTGTCCTATAGAATGGTCATTGGTCAGTCGACATAGGGGTATTTCGGGAAACTGCTGGGAGGATGAATTGATAAACATCGAACAGCAATGGAATTTTCGGAGAAATTACATTGAGAACCGCATTAAGAACCTGCAAGCTTAGAAAAGATTCCTTTAACGCCGCTTGGGAGGCTTTGGATATGGGCAAGATAGCACTCAAATCAAGCCAAGGCTACATGAAGCACTCACAAAGTCGTTGTTGTACATTAGATTCTGTGTTCTCTTCTGAGACGATAGATTGGTCGCGGCCAACTTATTGCTGCAGTTGCTGTGTACCTTCTCTGGTCAACACATACGGCTCTTTTACAATTGGCAATGCTTTAATGCCTTCTAGGTTAGTGAATTCCATTTCAATTCCCATGTCAGAGTTTTCTCCTGATACTCTGGCTATAATTTTTTCGGTGCCTGGTTCTAATTGAAACTCACAAGTGTGCCATACGTTTGTGTACTTAATAATTAAAACATTTGCTCCCATTTTCTGTCATTTAAAAACTTGACTAACTACTCAAGCACAGAGTTTACATTGTTCATTAACAACTGGGTTGCCATTACGTTGCATTTTTTATATCTGTTTCGAGTGTCAAGAAAAAATTCGTCATGGAAACTAACCAGATTAGGCCATAAATTTCAAAAACAAAATCTACTTCAACAGTTTATACAAAAACAAATCACTTGTGAATGAGATAATGATCATTAACTAAAAACATGAGTATTTTAATAGAAAATAATTTCATTTTATTCGCGTATTTAAAATTTGCAACAAAAAAAAAAAGAAATTTTTTAAGCCGATTTAGCTTTTTTATTCTCCACCAATTTCTCTTGGACAAACTTGTACAAAATGTCGAGCACCCTCTTGATTATTCTTCTTATAGTAGGGCAATTCGGATAGACGTTCAACCCAGGCCTTAACATTTGGATACTTTCCTCTTCGAGGGAGCAAATAACATGGCCGTGGAGACAGAGGCTACACAACACAAATCGGCAATTGTTACACTCTCACCACATAAATACTTAGATGTAGCCAAGCTTTTCTCTAAACCATCATAAGCTTTTTTGCATGTAGACCACTTCTCTTGGGGTATTGTGTCAGCGCCAAAGTAAATCACAGGTTCAATCATAAAACGGGCACGTGGAAACAAATGGCCGCAATCGAAAAAGAGGCGGGCATCAACTTGCATACGCTTGATCTTATCTTTGGGATAAGACTCTCATCGATGGCATATTTATCAGCCAAATAGGAGCAAATGACATGAGAATCGGTGATAACAAAACCATTATCATCCAAAACGGGTATGGTATGCAGGGAAAGTTTTAAAAATTCTGGCGTTAAATGATCCGCTTCTTTTAAGTTCATGGTCTGAAAATGTTTCAAAAAAAATAAAAGAAAAGAAACAACAACATTTTAAATTAAAGTTTTTAATTTACTTAGCTTTTTTGAATTACCTCAAGTCCAAATCAACTCCCAAAGCGGCTGCAGTCAACAAGACAGCACGACAGGGAGGGCTGCGTGGTGTGTAGTATAAAACTGGTTTGGTCATTATTGTTGTTATTATTGTTGATGTTTATCTATAAAAAAAAAAATAGAAGAAGAAAAATATGTCACAAGAGAATTAATTATATTTTTTTTAATATTTTTTTTCTTCTAAAAGTTTCTAAAAAAAACCTTAAAAATTTTAATAAATTTTTATTTTTTTATGTGACAATTATTTGATATGCAATGTATGCGTCATTTTTAAGGCTTTTGTTTAAATAATATGTGTTAATTTATAGCAACAACATTAGCTATTGCTATTAAACAAATAGAAAAAAAAAACCTTAAAATATTCCTAATTAACCAAAAAAAAAAAGAAAGCCGGCACTCCACTACACTTACCTTCTGCGCTGGAGCGTAAATACACAACTGAACAGCTAAATCGTAAAATATTTTCCATTTACTACTGTATACTCTACAACACTCTCTTAAGTAGAGAATAACAAGTTGAGAGAGAGCAATAATCCCCATTGTAAAAATTCCCATCATACCGGTTAATAAGAAGAATACAAGAGAGTGTTTTGTTGTTTCTTTCTGTTGTATTTTCAAGAGAAAATACAAAAGAGTAACAGAGTAAGCAAATAGAAATCAACATTCAAACAACATGTGAATGGGAAAAAGCCGGTCTCCTTAATCTCCAAGTAGAGAAACACATTGAAATATACAGTAAACCGGTCTCTTTAAAAGTCTTATCGCAACATAGATCTCTAATTGAAGATAAAGAAATTAAGTTTGTTTCTGTTCTCTTTCATATTGTCTCTTGGGTTTAAAAATACAACACAGTGGTGAAAATAAAATATAAATAAAAGAGCCGATCCCCCCCAGTCCTCATATAACTAAAGAGAAAATGCAAAAGAGTGTTGTTAAATGGTGGAGTATTGCTTTATTAACCACTGTGAAGAACAAATATTTGCAAATGCATATGCGATAAACTCTCTTAATTTGAAATAATTTTTTAATCTTGAATTTATAGCGTGATGGTATATCATAAGCACATTCGAAGCGCCAAAAGCTGCGCAGCAACCTATTAGAAATAGAATACATGCGAGTATATAAAAACAGATTCTTTTAAAAGTAAAGTTTAAGCAAGAGGCAATCCGCTACAGCAGTTTTAGGCTAATTTTCATTTTTAATCGCGACACTGAACGATTTAGTGCTGTTAATACGATAAAAATTTTTTTTTTTGTTTCATCAGATAAATTATGTTGACGTTCCAATGTCCCGAAATCGTTCCTACATTACAGAATTTACTGCAACACGGCTTAATGCTTTAAAAGATTTTACCGGGCAGCAGCATTCTTAGTGTTTGACTTAAAGATGGTTTGCAGATTTTTTTTCTCTATTAAAAGGATCTTCTCTAAAAAAGGAACTATTTCGATTCTTTATTTCGATTTTTTTATTTTTTAGAATCGGGAATTGAAAATAAAAATTATATGCCAACGATTTAATATAGAATTTCCAAAATATTTCCAGTTTTAATTTGCTGTGCGTTGAAAATCGCTATTCGTGGTGAATATGTGTACAAAAGATTGATGTTACTGCTGCAATTTCTAGCTCTCCACATAGAGATCTATCTCTCCAAAAAGAAATCAACAGAAAGAGAACAAAATCAATGTCATTTTTTATCAAGTAATTTAGTTGTGCATTAAACTTTTTGACGACAGGCAACATTGCAGTGAAGATCGATTTAATTTATAAAGAATTTATGTGCAGTTATTTTGCAAAAACAAAAATGTTCATAACGGTATAAAACTTCGTTGATTGTAAATTTCTTCCTAAGTTAGTGAGATTTTGTTTTAAAATTTGAAAAAAAAAAAATTTTTTTGTAAAAAGTGTTTAATATTCCAAAAAAAAAGTTGGTAATTAAAAATAAAAACACAATTGCATGTGGATCGTTGTTATAAAATGTCCAACCCCGTATTGTACTACTCACCGGGCAACACTTCCTGTCGTGCTATCTTGTTAACCGCTCATACCTTAAAGATTAAATTGGACTTGAGGTAAAATGCCTGCAACACTAATATAAATTAAAATTTAATTGTAAATTTTTGTTTATTTTTTTTTTTTTATTATTATTCCAGACTCATGAATGGTAATTACACGAAAAAATTTGTAAAATTTAATCTCCTGCACACCATACCCATGTTGAATGCACAACGGTAATCATCTGTTATCGGTTCGAAAATCATTGCAAGTATTGGCCAGATAAATACTCTGTTGATGATACATTTTACCCTACAAATCCGTCGCGCGTTTTATATGTTGATACCTATCTTCCTTACTTTACGGTCATCTTATGAAGCATTAACTCTACTGATTCTAACACCCGTGCTTTACGATGGTGCGAAGTATCACCAAAGAGGATATTGAGTACATGCAAAGCGGTTATGATAGCCTACGAGGTAATTCTTAATTTCTTCTGGCATTTCTGTCGGCTGAAAATCAAGCCATCGCGATTTACTGTTGGTGTGTGTCGATTGCCCACAGATGTTATTTGTTCCCCGTTGGGAGAGCAAAAGTATCCTAAATTTTACTGGCGCTAAACGCTAAACAAATGGCCACATTACAAGTTACTAAATGAAGCACGGTGCTCGTGTTTTATACTAGCCGCCTTGTCAAACAAAAATTGGAAAATAAACATAGCAAAGTGCGGCAAAATGTTTTAAAGCAAATTTTCTAAATAAAGAATTTTGTCTGTTTTGTTAATGTATGATTAGAATTCAAGTACTACAAGCATCGCATCAGTAACAGTACCTTCAATATATGGTCTCATTCAAGAAGCGTTTCCTATAAGATTCTGATGGTTAAACCTGCAGTAAGCGAGAATACTTTTAACATTAAAAAAAAAAGTGAAAAATATATGCAGATTTCCATGTAATTCTAATTGAAAATGAAATTGAAGTTCCTAGCATGTGTAAATTTTTAAATCTTTGTAAATATGATCAGTAAAAAATCAAGGCATTGTTAAGTCCATATAAGTTCCCTAACCTCGATTTGTGGTTCGTAATGACTGAAGGGTAGTTAGTAGTAATAGTAGTGCCCGTAGAAGTAGCAGTAGTAGTCGTAGTATTTGCATTGATGTTAGTAATAGCATTGGTAGTAGTAAACAAAAAAAGATTGAACCTGCCATAAATTGCATACACTTGATAGCCAATTGATATAACACTCCGCAGAAGGTTTCTGCGTTCATTAACTGCATGGAAGCTCCTCTTCCCGCAATCACTTCTGCCTGAGCATTGCGGCCTTAGATCCAGCAGAGAGTAACCTTATTTTGTCTACCTAACTAATTCAGCTTCCTCAGACAATCCTGTGCTATCTTCAATCTAACCTGAATCGAGTGCCTGAATGGGGCCTGACTGTTACATTGTACTGCTATGTTCTGCCTTTTGTACTACCTATCGAAGTTGAATTTAGCACATCTTTCAATGGCATATACTTACGCTTAGAAGATAACCGCGGGTTTCCTTATGAGGCTAGAAATATTTCATTCTGGGACCAAAATCTCCTGCTATCGTTCGAAGCTATATTATTATACCAATCGTATACCACAAAAAATAGTTCGTCTTTTAAAAGAGTGTGTAGCTTTCAGTTTATTTCATTAGTTTTTGCTAATAAGTCTCGTGGCAAAGCACTTCCCAATATCAGAGAGTTTACTGGTTCTATTCAGAAGACAGTTTAGAGTCCTTTTCATTACTTTGGTACCGAATTCGGTGTTTGTTCTTCTAATTATTTAAAAACTTTAAAACTGTGTACACATTACATGTATTTTATTCAGTTCTAAATTCCACAACGTTTGTATTTGGATTCAACATAAGTTTTTCACTTTTGCATTGGATTTTTAAAATGAGAACGAGCTCTCTCTTCTGTTAAGCCCTGAACAAATAATATTTCGTCTTTAAGATATTCTTTAAAATTATTAGAAATAATCGTTTATAATAATTTTATTATCATCTATCTATCTGCCTATATGGACATGATAACGAACTGTAAATAAAAATATTTCTAACATCCCTAAAATATGCTTTAAATTTAAATTTCGTTGTTCTAAAGTCATAGAATCTTTGTTTCTTGGAAAATGCTGTTTCCAAATTAAAAAGTCCTTTTATTTATCCGCTTTGAATTGTGTTTATTGACGCAATAAAAATCAAAAGCTTTAAAATAATTGAATAAATAATGCGATTTATTTCTCTTACAACAACATTTGCTCATTTAACGCCTTTTTGAACAGTAAAATCAATAGAAATCTATCGAGTGCGATGGAAAGTGAGCAATTCACTGGAGTGTAGTAAAGAATATTTAAAGAATTTTTCTTTAAGTCATCGTACTCGTTTGGGTAAACATTCATAAATAAGTTCTAATGTTCTAATACCAGTATGTTGTTGTTTTGTATCGTTTTGTATTGCCGCTAAAAATAAAATTAAAAATTAAAATTAAAATTAATCTGCCATCATTGATTGCAAGTGTTATAATAAGGTAAAGAATATTAAAAGAAAAATTAATCGCATTTTCATTTATCATTGTCATCACCATAGTCATCATCAAGCATTCAATCAATCAATCATTCCATATTTGCACACCATCGTTACATAAAGTTGCAGCAATAGAAATTCCATTTAATTTAAAATACTGGCAACTGAACTGAAACCTTATCTGCCATTATTATGAAAATAGAAAAAATTTAATTCTCTACTTCTCTGTCGTTTTATGGCTCTATTTTCTTACCAGCATTGGCTTTTAATTTGTTGTAAGTCAATCCAGCAACTTCGTTTGTTGTTTTTTTTTCTTTTATTATTTATCTGCCCATTTCTTCTTCATGTAAATCATTAGAAAGAAGAGAATTCTGCTTAAAAGCGGAAAACAACAAAATGGAAAATTGTTTAAATACTTGTACTGTGATAAGTAATGAAGAAAAGAAAATTCTAGGAATTGTCATGGCAAAATCAACGCAGCAGCAGCTATCTATTGGCTTAGAGAAAATTAAAAAAGAGGAAAGAGAGGAAGAAACATTTCCGAATTTCTATCCACAGCAGTAGGGTTTGTTAAAGCTTTTGCAATAATTGCCGAAAATCTGTTCTCTAAATGTACATCATTCTTCAGCATAATATTCCTGCGGACTGTTGAACAAATTGGAACAACATTTCTACAAAAAGTGTGGATTTGCAAAACAAAAACTGGGTTTAGCAATTTGATCAATTTTTTGTTATTCTCCCCACTCTTTTTCAAACGTCCATGGACATTGTATAGTAAATTATAACGACAGATACTGCATACTGCTCCATTATATTCAAGACCATGGGTTTTTTCACCATAGGTTAGGTTAGGTTCATCGGACTTAAGTGGTAAACCTTTCACTAAATAAATTACACTTCATTCCTTAACGGATAACCCCAATATGTTACTGTTCAAATATATCTACATCTGTATGTGTATGTATTGAACTCAACTGTTTGGAGCATGAGTGTGTAAAAGGTGAACTTTATTTTGTCACTAGAAATTAATGACCTTCAAATATTGTTTGTTTCTTTGTTTATTCGTAAACCTGTAATTCAAAACAATAGCAATCGGGTGTCAAATTAAGTTGTCTTGACTTAAATTACCTTATAAGTGTGTATGTATGTGACTCCCCCTTGTATATGAGGTCATAGTCATAAAATTAATTGCAATTGAAGTGTGAAACATTTATTGAAACACTTAAAATAAATGTAGAAAGTTTCTAATGACCTGTTTAACCCTATTAACATGGTCATATACATACATACATACAGATAAACATACTTGTTTACAAATTAATTGCAGGGGTAGGTTTGTAGACTGGTGGCAAATTAATATTATGAAGTTATTTCTTGAAAAGACGAGGTATTAATTACGTGTTAGACTAGGAAAGGCATTCAAAAGGACGATTATGTTCATTTGTTAATAATAAAAAAATATATTTGTGTTGTAGATTTATTAAGTTATTATTATTATTGAGTCAAGTCCGTCCTACATATACTGCATTGCCTAGCGCTAAGCAGGTTGTTTCAGTCCACATATTTAACAAGAAGGTTTTTTAAACAGAATTTTTCCTAACCTTAGTGAAAGTGAATGGAAAGGAGGAAAACAGGAAACTTGTATCATTTTCTGAACCACTATTCCTATTGTACATGATAGATTAAGGCGTACGTGGCCTCATTTCACTTACCTTAAAGTTCAGTAACTTAAATGAATGCATTTTATATATGTTAAATGATTTTTTGTTTTTTTTATTTTATTAACATTGATATTTTTTTATTGTGAAAAGTATTTCAGTTATACTCGTACACACTGATACATTCTCGAATCTAAATTTAAAATGCCAGTGGGCCTGGTTATCATATACGCCTTAATTTGTATCTTTCTTTTTCTTTTTGTTTCCTTTACTTGGATTTGGTATTCTTCAGGGTAGGAGGGGGGATTATTAGAAAAAAATATTGTTTTTTTTTTGGTTTTTTTTAATTAATATTAGATTTTTATTTATTTTTTAATATGTTGTTTTTGTTTTTGTTTTTATTTTTATTTTCTTTTTTTTTATTTAATTTATTGTATCTGATACTAAATATTTTCATTTATTTGTAAAATACAAATAAACTTTTAATTTAATTTTGTTTATTTGTTTTTATTTTTTTTTTTTTTTTTTGTATTCAATTTTGTTTTTCTATTTTAAATTTTTTATATTTTTTTGTTTTATTTTTTTTTTTTATTTTTTTTTTATTAATATTTTGGTTTTTCTGGTTCAAAAGTCTTTTATTGTTTTCCTTAATATGGTTGTTTTATTTTCGTTTTAATATTTTATTAATTTGTAACTATTTTTCTTTTTCTTTCTTTTTAAATTTTTAATTTAAATTTTCGTTTTTCCATACGCTTTGTTTTGTTTGTTGTCTTTTAAGTTTTATGAAAAATACTTTCAGTTAACTTTTGTTGGTTTTATTTCCTTATTTTCATTTTGTTAATATAATTTTCAATTAATTTTATTTTTTTTTTTTTAATTTATTTTTTTAATGCTAAATTATAATTTTTCTTCATTTTATTTTATTTTTTTTTTATTTTATATTTTCTACCATCCATATATATGAAAAAATATAACATGTATAAATTGTTTTTTTTTTCTGTATTTATTTATTAATTAATTAATTTATATTTTTATTTATAAATAATGAGAGAAAAATAAACACAATCTAATTAATGAATTATTCTGTTTGTTTTAATAAATTAATTTAATTCATCAGTTTTTGATTTGATTTATTTATTTAAGTTTTTCTGTTTTTCTGTTTTGTTTTGTTTTTTTTTTTTCATAATAATAATAAAAAAATTTAAACAAACATTTATATCAGTCAAATAGTTTTTGTTTAACATTTAATATTTTATTTCCTTTTATTTATTTATTTATTTATTTATTTCTATTTTATATATGTTTTGTTTTTTTTTTTTTTTGTAATAGCTTTTGAAACTAGTTTATTATTATTTAGTCTAATAAGGTTAGAATGAAAAGATTATGTGCTGAATTTGTTTAAATAATGAAATATAATGTCTATTGAATATAATTTAAAATATATATTCAATATTAAATACAGTGGATGGTATTTAGGAAACATAAAATTCATTTGAATTTTTGAAGCGCATTAAAAATTTATGAAATGTTTCAACATTCAGCAAGACATGATTAAACTTAATGATTTTAAAATAGTAAATTTAAATTAAAAATAAAACATTTTTTAGATAATTTTGCAAATAAATTTAATTTAATAAAAAATTATCATTAAAAATTATTAAAAATGATCATTAAAAAAAGCTCAATAAACTTTAAAAGCGAGATTAACCGGTTTTTCTGTTTAAAAACACTAAAGTTTTCTACTTTTAAATACATTGTCACAATGATATACATATTCTCAGTACCTTTGGCATACGATAAGGACATAATATCCTTAATTAGAAAATCAAAAATTCAGCAATGACTTGAAAACATGTTTGTATACAACCACCAAATGTTTTTGTTTGAATAACATTAGAATACGGTCTTTAAAAATAGCAAAAACCTGAAGTTAGTGGTAACTCAGTGAATTTGGCATACGATAAGGACGAAATATCCTTAATTTGTCAAAATCAAAAATTGAGCAATGACTTGAAGAAATGTTTGTATACAAACACTAAATGCTTTTGTTTGAATACAATTTCAATACGGTCTTTAAAAAAATAGCAAAAACCTGATATTTAAAAATTTCACATTTAAAATTTTTTGCAGCAACTATAATGTCTGGCAACGTAACTAAGATGATTCTTTTATATACATAATTAGTCATTACCTTGCTTCTCACACCACTTGCATTGAGTGTGTTAATTTTACATACATATGTGTGAGTGGTGAAATCTACAGTTTAAAGTCGACTCCGAATGACAGATTTTTTTGTGAAGCTTTTCATAGCATTTTGTTGACTCTCAGAGTTTTTGCCAAAAATCTTGGGGGGGGGAGAGGGGGTGTGCTTATAATAGATCGCAGAAATATTTCTTCATATTTGGTTTGATGGTGATGCCTGACCTGGCGTTTTGAACCGTGATCACACATCTAATAATCCAACATAATACCTATTAGAATAGAGAAACTTTTACTCTTCATTATAGACCCATAAACTTGATGGTACGTTACGATTCTGTTTTCTTTCATCTCCTAAAATTTCTTGAAGACTTGACGACGAGGACTAGTCAGAATTGAAGTGTGATAGACTCGAACAAATATTTCTCATTTTTAATCATTTTTTGAGCAAGAATAGCTTTGAAGAATTCTCGTCCAAAAGACATATTAGCTAACTAACCAAAATTAATATTAAAGATCCATGTTAGCAAGAAAAAATCCAATGGAGGGGGATTAGAAAATATTTTCCTGAAATTTATAGGGAAAATAAGCCAATTCCGTCACGAATTTACTACGTGCCTTGAGAGAACAAATTAAACAGCATTATGCTGTTATAGAAGTTGAAAGTAAAATATAAAATTGAAATTGAGGATATGAAATTGAATATATTATTGAGCAATAACACAGTGCGACAGTGAAAATACACCCGAGTTACTACATAGTCTCAGTTGTTCACTAGGTTGAGTAGAACTCAAAAATAATTATTTTTTATATTTATTGAACGTTCCAAACATGTTTTATTTGACAAAAACAGTTTTTTTTTTTAATCTTTTTTTAATTATTGTTTACCCAAATATGTTGTAACCCTTAGAAAGAGGAGAGATTAGCCTTTAAAACGGTATGCATAAACATTTTGTTCAAACTTATAGGTTATGAGTTTTGATGGGGTAAACTTGGAAAATATTATTTGTCTCTTATTTTTAAGTTTAACCATTCGTAATTGCGAAATTAAATTAAAAACTAAAAAACAATTGGGGTGACATTGTTAAATTGCATTCTTTTGTGAAGAGATTTACAGATCGTTTGATAAAATCAGATAAAAATTACCGTAGTTATACTGTTATATTCTTTAAATGATAACTACGGTAATTTTTGTTCAATTTTATCAAACGAAGTGTCGTGTCAATTTCTTCACAAGGAAAAGGATCATTTTTTTTTTATATTCTCTTAATTAAAATTTTCTACTGTGAATAGACAAACTTGAAAATATATGAAAAAAAAATTAGCATTTACCATCAAAACCTTATCAAACCTCATAGAATAGTAAGTTGAATATTATAATATGTATGCTATTTTAAAGGTCTATCCCCCCCCCCCCCCCTTTCTAAGAAAGCTTAACTTTGTGACATTTGTTAAAATATGATGTTTGTGTAATCAATAAATTTGGATGTAAAATCTAAAAAAAAACCAGATTTTGTTAAATAAAACAAGATTGGAGGGTGGCAAGATATATAAAAAGAATATTTTTGACGTCTACTCAACAAAATTCACAATCTAAACTATTTCATATTTTTCTTTATTTTGTTGCATAGTGTAATTAAATCAAAATTTTAAATGTAATAAATAAAATACCACTGAACAAAAAATAGCAAACAAGAAAAATAGAAAAAAAATAAATTAAAAAAAAAACAAATTTTTTTAATCGAAAAAATAATATAAAAAAATATAAAATGGTTAATTAAACAATAAAAACTTATGCCACAAAATAATAAAAAAAAAATATTAAAACAAACCATAAACTGAATCCACAAAAAAAAATAAAGAAATAAAACGCTTTAAATCAGTTGTTTGCTTTGCTTTGCTTTTTTCTTTTCGTTTAATCATATTTGTTTAAAACAATTGTTCATTTTTCTTTATTATTATTAATAATATAAAATAAGTTGAATTAAATTTCTTTTTTTGATTTTTGAATTTCACAAAACCTAACAATATATTCCATAAGTATATATGCATGCATGTTCCTTTGTATGTATGTTGTTATGGTATAGTATATATGTATGTAAAAGATGTAGTGGTACGCATTTTACAATAATAATAATTTTAATTTTCATAATAATTTATTAATCGATAACAATTTCGATAATAATAATAATAATAATCATAGTCATCATCATAATAATAATAATAAAAAGTGATAATAAGTATGGTAATAATAATAATTAATAATAATAATAATAATAATAATCATTATGCATTGTATATTTAAAAGTATTACAGTTTTATTTCAAATCCAAATCCATGTAATATTTTCATTTCCATTTCCGGTTTTTATTTATTTTTTTTTTTCTTTACTTTTATTTAATTTTGCTTTTTATTTTCATTAATTTATTATATGTTAAGCATACTCTTCTTTTAGGCTAATAGCCATATGATATATTCAAAACGTAACACCATACACATATACATATATATGATGTATGTATGTATGTATGTATGTATGTATGTATATAAAAAAAAAAAGTTGTTATGTATCATCTCTTAAATATATTTGGTGAATAATAGTTTCCTTTTCATTTTTTATTTTTTGTTTTCTTTTTTATTTTTTTTACTTTCGTTTGTGGCTTTAAAACTGTTTTAATGACAGAAAAAATGTAATTTTGTTGCTGATAAATGGTTTTATAAATATTTAATGAATATTAATTAATTAATTATTTATTATTTGTTTTGTTTTCTTTTTTCTTTTTTTTCTTCTTTTTTTAATATGATTTGTTGATTTAATTGTTATTTAAGAATTATTGTTGTGGTGTCATGTTCTTTTTTTGAATGTAAATATGATTTTATTTCTTTTTTAAATTCTATTAATTTGTTATTGTTTTTATAAATCTATATATATATATAGTATGTATGTAGGTTGTATGCATGTATTGTATTGTATGTATATAGATATAATTTATTAATTATTAATTATTATTAATTAATTCATCGTATATATTAAATAATAAAAGGGAACTAATAAAAGGACGACTCAACAAGAATTAATATTTATTTATTTATTGATTTATTTATTTATTCATTTATAAATATAATTAAAAATGTTCTTTTTTTTTTCTCTCTTAACGCCTCCTATATATGTATATAAAAAAAATTAGTTTTAAAAAAAGTTAATAATGCTTAAAGAATTTATTGCTCTTTGTTGTGGCAATAAAACATTTCATGATTTAAAGACAATCAAGGCAATAAAATGTTGGTATACGTGAAAAGAAAAAAAAAAGAATTAAAAACTTAAACAGAACAAAAATAATTAAATATTAAAAACAAACTAAAAACTATCACAGTTCAATATATAATAAATTTACATATTGATATTATTAGTTAGACACTCATCATATATAAAATACAATCAATATTAACAAAATTTATTAATTATTTTTACCATATTAATAATAATTAAAACCAAAGGAGTTAAGAAAATAAAGTATTTCTTTTCGAATACAATATACAAATTCAGCATTAAATTAAAATAAATTATTGTTCTAAACATAATCTTAAACAATATTCATTTATACGTCCTATTCAGCAGTTGAAAATTAATGGTTTTTAAAAACAACATTAAGAAAGCCTATAGAATTCAGCATTCAGCAAACATTTTTAAACATTTTTTTTTCATTTCATTACAAAATTAATTTGAATTTTTGAAATTGTCTCAGCTGTATTAAAAAATATGTGGTGCTATTCAGCATAATATGTCTTTGCATTTACAAAATTGGTGTCTTTTTAATTTCAAATGCAATTCAGCAAATAATTAAAATTTTTAAAAACACATTACTTTAGCTGAATTGAAATAAAATTCATTATTTTAATAAATTTTTATGTTAAATTTATAATTCAGCAAATGGTTTATAAATTGTTCATCTTGACAATTAATATATAAATTAGCTGAATTAAAAAATGTAATATCTTTTAGCTATAAAATTTATATAAATTGACTCTTTATGAGCTTTAAATTGAATTCAGCTAATAAAGAAATTTGTTTTCTTCAATATTAGTAATTTCAATAAAGATTTTTTTACGATTTTCTTGTATATGCTTAGCTGAATTAAGAATCGCACTACAAATTCGTCGTTAAATTGACTCTTTTTAAGACAAGCATACAAATTTCCTTATAAATTGATATTTATAAGTAAATTTGTGAACTTTTGTCCGCTGAATTAAAGAATTTAATAACAATTTCAATACAAATTTCTTCTGCATACTGAAATATGATTCACTGGCATATTTATTATTTTAAAATTTAGCTGAATAGCATTTTTGAATGGCTGAATAACTAAAAATATCTTCTCTGAACTGAAATCTAAAGCTCGATTTGTTCAAAATCAATTAATTAATTGAAAAAAATTGGTTTTATTGTTAAAAAAAAGAATATTATTTAAAACATAATTTTTATTTAAAAGAAAAAAAATAATTTTTAAAAATTAAAAACTAAAAAAAATAAAACTAAAACGATTTTAAACTGTTAAACTGCTGAATAGATGAATTTTAAACAGATTTTGAAGTTTTAATTTAATTGCTGAATTATATTCAAATATAACATTTCCTGTTTTCAATAAATTATAAACGAAACTTTTTTGTAATAATATTCAGAAAAAGTTTTTTTTATATTTTTTTTACAATTAATTTATTATGAAGAAAACTTTTTTGTTTTTGATATAAAAACATTTTTTTTAATAGTTTTCTATCATGCTGCTTTCATTACTGCTTTTTTTTTTTGCAAAACCCAAGAGTTTTGTTTTGTTTTTTACAAAATTTTCTTTTTTATTTTCCTTTTTATAAATAATATTCAAAGTTTATTTTAATTTGTTTTGGTTTTTTAAGTTAATTTTATTTTGTGTTTTTTATTATTATTATTATAAACTATTTATGGCATGTCTAGATTACACAACAACCGATCAAATGATAAAAAAAAGTAAAAAAAATTAAAAAAAAAAAATAATAATTCATGAAAATCATAAAGAAATAAAAATTAAAAACAAAATTATATGAAAATTAATAAATTAATAACAATATTTGTGAATAATAATCATAATCATAATAATAATAATAATATTCTATTTTTTTTTAATATATATTTCATTTAATTTTTTTTAATAATAATCATAATAATGATAAAAACAAACAATTTTTTCCTTTTTTTCTTTTTTTATTTAAAAAAGAATATTTTCTTTTTGTTTTCTTCCTTTTCTTAACAATCTTCATTTTATTTCTCATTCTTTAGTTATATAATAATAATGTTTTCTTCAAGCCATTTTGTGTAAAAAGTTTGAAAAGAAATAAGGTTTGAAACCTCACCATAAATCTTATTGCTTCTGTTCTCTCCACTCTATGGAGAAAATGCCTTTAAATTGGCAATGGAAAGCATAAAAATTGTTGTTCTAAAAAAACTTTTTTCATGCTTTCCCTCTGCCATTTATTGTTATACAAAAGCCATAAAACAAAAGCTTATTTTAGTATAACAAATTCAAATTCAAACTTTAAAGAGGGTGGTTGATAACCCTGCTTAAACAAACAGTTTTTTTGTTTTCTTGCATTTCAAAGCTTATTTCTCTTCTTACGTTTTACGTTTGACAAGCGCATACGCAAGATAAGCTGTTATATTAAGCTTTTTTGCTCTCCCTCTTTTTTTTTCTCTCACACACAAATTCATTTCTTTCTCTTTCTCTCACTCTCTGCATAACTGTGCTATACTGTTGTCCTACACTCTATGTTATTATATTGTTGGGTATGTTGTAACAAACAAATATTTGTATATGGGCTGCTACTTAATTTAGAAAAGCCCCCTTTTTTGAACGCTTCAACGCGATATTTGTTTTTTAATTAATGCCTGTAAGAGACGTGTTTTAGCCTTTTTCTCTTTATATTGGGCATAAGTCTCTTCAATGGTTTTACGATCGCTTTTCAACATTTTACGGCCATTCTGCTCCTCGAATACAGTCTCAAATTCCCGTATGATACGCTTTAAAAGTTTCTTTTCCTCTCTAGTCTTATCAAGATTTTCCCATAGTTGTTCTATGGTTAGGAAGCTGACATTTTGATTTTCCTTCTGGGCGGTTGTTGTATTCGTAGTGGTCGTGGTGGTGGTTGACTCATCCGAACTGGCGGTGGTGATCTGCTGCTGGGAATCGGTTGTGGGTGAATTTGTAGTCTCAGTACTATTATTAGATGAATATTGCAGAGGTGTGGCTTCGAATACCATAGCCTCATGCTCTAATATTGTAGGCAATTCAGGTGCCCCACCCAGACAGGAACCGGTCATGGTAACACTACGTGATACCAAACGTTTTAATTGGCGATAACGATCATATAGCGGTCGTGCTGCATCACGTTCATCCTTGGTCGAAGGTCTGCCGTACAAGGACTCGAAATATAGTAGACCATGTTGTACGGCAGTCTTTTCCTGAACCAACTGATCGGCGGTTAGTTCGTCTAAAACTTCAGAACGATTTGTGTCTTCACGTTTCTCGGAAAGGCTCTAAAAATAGACAAAAAATATAGTGAGAGATGATTAATAATTGATTGAATAATTTCGTACTTATTATGAATTGTTTAAACAATATTAAATAAATAAAAAAAAATAAATGTTTATGTATTCAGCGTAGCTAGAATACAGCAAATTGTGTCATTTATTTTTTATTTTGGAAATTAAGAGAAAACAAAATATATTTAAATATTTTTACTTTATAAAGTACTTTAAAAAAATCTTTTTACTCTAACAGATGAGCGTGATGGAAAATGAGAGTTCACGTTTCCATGTTTTCACATATTGTGGTGGCATAATAGAAAAATTAATTAAAAATTTGAAACAAAGAGAAACCGCCGGGTGTGATGAACTTAAGAATGCCTTACATTGTGCAGAAAATTTATTAAAAGAGAACTATCTTGAAAGCCGGATTCAATTGCAGTCTTATCCGTTTGTACAGTAAGTAAATATAAAATAAAGATATATTGGCGCCATAATTTAATTATTTTTTGTGCCTGTATTATTAGGCAGGATTCATTGTATATATTATTAAAATATTTTTAATTTAACATCAATAGATGATTAAGCATTTAATAATTTCTTAATGCCAAAAGTCATACATAAATTTCAAAAACCTTAACCATATATACATACGTCAGAGCCCAAAAATGATCATAAATTTTCATTTAAAATAAAAGCACAGACGACTAAATGGGTTTTTCTTTTTGTGTATACGCCCTTTTTTTTTCTTCTAAAAATGTATTACAAAAAAATAAATAAATATTATGACAAATTCCTATGCATTGTTATGGTTTAAAACAACAAAAATATTTTTCATAAAACAAAAAAAAAGCATTTGAAACATCATCTCTTTATGGCATACAGCACGGCAGTAGATTATTGAAATATTGCCAAAGAAAAGAAAGATTTTTTTCTTTTCGCAATTAACAAATGGCCAAAAAAAAAAGTTGAAAGGTATAGGCTACAAATTTATATATAATATGTACATACATACATATATATATATGTATTGCGTGTACCTACATTTTGTTTATAAATAAAAAAATATATTTTCGTTAAATACTATAAAACAAAAATTAATATTTTTAGCAAGAAAACACATTTTTGTCCATATTTGAAACGTAAAGGAGGAAATAATCATTATAAACAAATTAAGCAACAAAAAAAAAACTATAAAACAATAAATTAAAAAATAAAAAAAGAGGAAAAATATTTCCACACTTTTTTATTTTTCTTTCTTCTTTTCATTGTATAATGAAAGAACCAACAAACTGTCTCTCTTTCTTTATATAGTGATGTATGTATGTGTGCATATATAAATTTTAATAAATTATTTCTAACATTGTCTAATAATTTATGGCAATCTTTTTTTTGCACTGGACAAGTAAAAAGATGAAAATAGCCTTGAATTTGTATTTTCTTCCTCCAAATACATTTATTTGCCAAACAAAAAATTTCTGTTTACAAAATGTTTCAAATATCCACAAAATTTATTAAAATTTGTTATTACAC